>CATIWF010033339.1:0-19483 GCA_949630135.1 Balakata baccata
CCTTAACCAAATGTGCTGAAACTTTGAACACTATCAAAACAACACTCAATAAGAATGTTAGTAATAATTAATTTGATTGTCAAGATCAAAATAGAGAGCAATCACTATTTGGTTAACATATATCTTATAACTCGGCTTCCACATCTTCCAATGATTCTAGGAATATAGTAAATAGTAAAAAAATTATAATAGAAGATTTTGAAAAAGGAATAGTAATTGGAAGATACCAAGAGTAAATAGAGATAAGATCGATAAAACCCCTAAATAGCAACTCTTCAGAATTGATTTTTCTATCAAAACTAAAGAACGAGACATACTATTGTCCAAACATTTTGAGACCATCCAGTTACTTAGTCAAAATTCCTTAAAAAAGCATATAGATAGAAAATACAAATATATTCAAATAAAATTAGTCTAAGTAGGCATTAAACCTTTAACCAAAGAATGCTTAAATACATAAATTCTTGCCATTTTTAGAGACGCTAGATTTACAATTCGAAGATCCTTATTAAGTACTGCTGAATCCAATTTATGTATGGGTCTAATTTCTTTTGATTGTTACCCAATTTTTTCTATTTCTTCAAATGATAAAAATATTTTCAAATCCCTTGTTTTACAAGTCAAAACACATAATTATCGAATGCTTGAAGGTTTTATTCTAGTTGCTTTAATTTTTAAAATTCATTATAAAGCTATGATGTATACTTTTAATACAAGCACTAGATTCTCTATTAAAAAAGGTAAAACCCTTCTTTTACAAACATATCTCACTAGAGCTAATGTTGTAACACCTAGAAATATCTAATAGAGAGAAATAACTCTTCTCAAAGAATAGATCCTAGAAGGAATTACCCGACTTGAGCCTATTGAGCTCATAAAGCTCAATACCCAATTAAAACAAGTGACCCAATGCCATGATAGGAGCGTCTAACTCTCCTTTGATAGAAAATCAATTTGTGGTAGATACTTTGATGATTTCTCTACTTCAGAAACCATAGACTTAGGAAAAATTTCACAAATTCCTTTAGTAATTAATATACCATATAGAGATATGCCTAGGTATTGCACATATGATATTCCTAGCAATATTGTCATAAGAAATGTAGATTATACTTAGAAATACCTAGACCTGTATATATCAATTCAAGGGTAGAGAGTTCTTCAACTCAAGCCCAAAATACCTCTTTTATTCAGCCCAAACAAGCTGAACCAGAAAAAGAACCAACTAGTCCAATTTTTTTTTTTTTTTGATTAGTTTGAATGTTATGCTTCTCAAAATTCCATAGATTATCCCTTCAAATATGCTAATTTAGTTACCATTAGGAACAAAGCTTCTGAATGGGAAACCATGACAGACTCTAGAAGGATACAGTCTACACATCCACCTTTTCAAGGTATAAAAATTCCTTTCCATGATTAGATTGTATAAGCCACTCCTCTCAAAAATCCCGATAGTGATGATAAGACCAATATAAAAATTATCATTACCCAAAATAACTTTTCAAATACTCATCTCAAGACGATAGGTAAACAACTTGATCATATAGAAAACACATAGGAAAACAACTTGTAGTTTCTTTTGATTCTCAAACCTCTCATATTGATTCAAAAATAAAAAATCCTATTTTTAAACCCTTTTAGATATCCAAAACCGGTACAAAAATTTTCCAAGACAATAGAACTGAGTTTATTAGGGCCATCCAAGAGCATTTAAGTCGTATTTGTCCTAATACTAGTAATTTTAGTCAACCTATAGATTCCACCTAGGTTACCCTTGATACTCTAACTTCTATAATAAATACCATAGATCAAGACTCTGACGTCAATGATGCTTTAGACTAATTTCGGGAACCTACACTTGAAACCAATAAATTTTCTTGGAGATAGTCCTAACAAGTCCAGCAACCTTTACATATATGAACCCATGATAGAACTATTGCTGAACTTCTTATAGTTGGATTTTCTAGCCAACTTAAGAGATGGTGGAATTACTATCTCACTTCTCAACAATAAGAAGATATCTTAAATGCCATTAAAGTAGATGAAATAGGAGCGCTTTTTCTAGATGAAAAAGGGAATCCTCAATGAGATGTAGTAGCAACCTTGATTCTTACTATTTCTTTACACTTTGTAGGTAATCCCTCTCATTTAAACGATAAAAATACCAAACTTATTTCAAATCTTAAATGCAAAAAACTTAATGATTTCTAATGGTACAAAAATACCTTTTTAGGGAAGATTTCAATAAACTATTTTGGGAAAAAAAATTCCTTGCAAGTTTGCCAACTCTTTTAGGTGAAAGGTTAGGAATAAAATTAGAAAATCTTTAGGACAACAAATCATACCCTATAGTGATTTCACTTATAGAGAATTGATTTGTCTAACCCATGAAAAAGGTCTCAAAATCTGCCAAGATCTAAAACTCCAAAAATATCTGAAATGGAAACTAAAATGAACTAAACATGAGTTATGTTCTTTTTGTCAACAATTTGATATCAATCCTAACAAACCTTCTTCTTGCATAGAAAACAACAAAAATAGATCCTATAATAGTACGCATAGAAAAGGTTCCAAAAATTACAAAGGAAAGAAATTTTCCAAATTCCGTTATAAGTTTTACAAGAAATCTCATTACAAAAAAATCTAAAAAACAAAATACCAAAAAACTAGATTCCAGTAGCAAGTACAAAGATATTACTTGTTATAATGTAGCTATGATCTTACCAATATCTAAAAATACCTATGATCTTATCAATATCATTGATAAAGGTAAGAAAATTAGAAATAAGCCTATCTGTATCCATGATCTCTAAAAAGAAATTAAGTAAAATTAGAGTTGAAAGAGTTAAAAAAAAAAAAACAAAAGAGCGATTCCTAGACTCTCTAATTGCTTCCTTCCAAATCTCTACTGGAGGATTCTATTTCAGACAAGATCATGATATTCAAAAAATTGAATCTCTTTAAAAAATTCTAAAAGATTTTTGTTTTGTTTTAAGAGAAAGCACTTCGAAAAAATATTTTATTAAAATTACTTTTCTTGTTTCAAAAGATTTTAAAATTGAAAGTATTGCATTATTTGATATCGAACCTGTTTTAAATTGCATTAAAACTGGTTTAATATCAAAAAATTTTCATTCAAATGCTCATGCAAGACTTCCAATTGCAAATAATTCTAAGTTAAAAATAAATTTCAAAACTGAAGCTTCAATTTTAAATAATGATATTTTAATCACAATTTTTGTTTTAGATGATATACATCATAATGTAATTCTTAGAAAATCTTTTATTAGTTTAATTACACCTTTTAAATCAAGTTAAAATTTCATTTCTTTTAGATACAACTCTAGAATTTATTGAAAAACCAAATATTAGAAGTTTGAATCTAGTCAATGTATGTTCTATCCATGAAAATACTATTAATATTTTAATTAAAGGAAAAAAGTTTTCAACTTGATAATCTTAAGAAAATTGTTTCTTTTAAAAGATTAGAAAACCAATTGGAAACTCCTGAGATTAAAGAAAAAATTTCAAAATTACAAAATCTTTTTGAAAAAGAAATTTATTCTGATTTTCCAAATGCCTTTTGGGAATAAAAAAAAAATATTGTTGATCTTCCTTATGATAGAGATTTTGATGAAAAACAAATTTCGACAAAAGCTCGACCTATTCAGATGAATGCTTAATTAAATGAGCATTGTAGAAAGGAAATCCATGATATAGAACAAAAAGATTTGGTTTCTAAATCTAATTCTTCCTAGAGTTGTATTGCCTTTTATATTAATAAAAATTCTGAAATTGAAAGAAGTACTCTAAGACTTGTAATTAATTACAAGCCACTCAATTTTGCTTTCAAAATGGATTAGATACCAAATCCCAAATAAAAAAGATTTGTTACAAAAACTTCATTCTACTTTAGTTTTTTCAAAATTTGATATAAAATCAAGTTTTTGGAAAATTCAGATTTTTAAAAACCGTCATTACAAAACTACTTTTGTTGTTCCTTTTGGACAGTATAAATGGAACGTAATGATGTTTGGTTTAAACAAATGTCTTTTCTGAATTTCAAAGAATTATAAATGATATCTTCAATGAATATTTCAAATTTTGTATTGTCTATATTGATAATGTTTTAGTATTTTCAAATTCCTTGGATGAACATTTTAAACACCTTAAAACTTTTTTCTATGTTGCAAAGAAAAATGGTTTAATGGTTTCTAAATAAAAAATGTCTCTTTCAAATGAAAATTCATTTTTTGGGTCATTGCATATCATAACATGTAATAACCCCAATTGAAAGACTTCTTAAATTTGATAATAAATTTCCAGACAAAATTCTTAATAAAACACAAATACAAAGATTTTTAGGAAGTCTTAATTATGTTTTAGATATTTGCCTAAATATAAATAGATTAACTAAACTACTATATGATAGGCTTAAGAAAAATCTTATTCCATGGTCAAATAAACGTACTATTATTGTTCGAATAATTAAGAAACAGGTTTTAAAAATTCCTTACTTGCACATTGTTGATTCCAATCTACCAAAAATTGTAGAAATTGATGCTTCTGATCTAGGTTATAGTAGAATTCTTAAACAAAAGTAGGAGAAAAGAATGCATAGTGCAATATACTTTTACACATTGGAATGATACCCAAAAATATTATTCTACGATTAAAAAAGAAATTTTAAGCATTATTTTATGCATTCAAAAATTACAAAGTGATTTATTAAATCAAAATTTTTTTCTTAGAATTGATTGTAAAAGTGCAACAGATTTTTTACAAAAGATATCCAAAACCTTGCATCTAAACGTATTTTTACACAATGACAAGCTATTTGAAGTATTTTAGATTTTGATATTGAATACATAAAAGGAGATACAAATTTTATTCCAGATTTTATAACTAGAAAATTTTTGCATTAGAGGAACAATGCCTAGAAAAGCAAAAAAAAAAAAAAAAGATAAAAATACAATGACAAGCTATTTTAAGTATTTTGGATTTTGATATTGAATACATAAAAAGAGATACAAATTTCATTCTAGATTTTCTAACTAGAAAATTTTTGCATGAAAGGAACAATACCAAGAAAAGCAAAAAAAAAAAAAAAGGAAAAGAAATACCCAAAAATTCTAAAGAATACAAATCCTTTTTTTATGCTTTATTTGATGAAGAAGTACAAGATTTAGCTTCTTCTAAAATGCCAACCTCTCATATAAAAATTCCAGCTTTTGTCTTTGCCTAGAAAATTCCAAATAATTTTTCTAAACTAGACTCCATAAATATTGAGACCTATCAATATCTCAAGAATATGTTAGAATCGTTTAGAGAGCTACTTTGGAAGTCCCTTTAGTCTCATATGATTTCATACAGGAGCCAAAACAAGTTCCTCCCAATTGATTCGTTCTCAAGTAAATTCCTCTTGTTTATTTTCAAAAATCGAGAAAGGTGAATCTTCAAAAACCCTTTCTCAAAAACAGGTTTCAAATACTCAGACTTAAAATTCCCAGATTTTAAATTTTCAAATTATTTTGTTACAAAAATCTCAAAATCCCTCTAATTTTATTACAAAAAGATATTTATCTAAATGTAATAAACACAGAGAAAGGTTTTCAGGAAATAAATCCCTTTGATACTTTAGAAAATTTTTTTCGTAAAAGATGGTTTTATAAACCAATTGATTTAAAGAAAACTCTAATTTATTATTAAAAAATTTTAGAGGTAATAGGATCTATTTCATTAAAAAAATTTCTTCTGTTAATAACAAATTGATCATGCATGCATACTCTACCTGTAAAATTTATTTCATCATTGCCTCGGGAGATTAAAAATTTAACCTAAGCCAACCTCTCCATTTCCTAGATTCTTTAAAACAGTTACCCTTTTTTGATATCCCATATAATTATTGGGAATACCAACAAGTATGATTTCATGCCTTTTTGATTCAGAAGTCTAAAAAATCTCATTCCTAGTTATTCTATTTTGATATCACTTGCAATCCCTCTTTTTTTCCAACATGGTTTCAGATGTGGTGGGATAAGTCTGGTACCAACGTAAAATTCTTAAAACCCAAACCATATATTCTTAAATCCTTCAACCTCATCAAAGATCAATACTAGCCAACCCAAAAGAAAAAAAAAACTTGCAGCTCTTTGCCTTTTCCACACCAAATTCTATCTTCCATGGGTTTTCCATTGGACTTTAGATTACTCTGATCATCCGATACCCATGGTCAGACGCAGATTTAAAATCAAATGGTGGGATAAGTTTAAAATTCTATTAAGTTTAAAATTCTATAAAGTCTAAATCCTAATGAAGTCCAAATATAGATTCATGAGTAAAATAAAATTGCTAAGAAAAATAAACAACAAATTCCTTTCCAAGTCAAAGAGCAAACTCAATTACTTACTCAAAAATCTTAAATGGCTGCAACGAAAACTCCTGAAAAAATGCAAGTCATTCTTCAAAAATTTGCTCCAACCACCTTCATCCAATACAAGACCAACTATTAATTTGGATAATGATGCCGACTGTGATTTTTGCCAAATAGATCTCTTTGGAAACAGTGGATATTAAAAAAAAACTTTAAGTAGAAGGCTTAATTACATAAAAAATCATGAACTTTGCACTTTGTCACAATTATATCCAATTCTATTTTTGTAACAAATTTGGCTTCAGTATTATTGAATGTTACTACGAATCTAGTTGGCACTGATATGAATTATTTAATCAACTTCAAACCGATAATATATCAAAATGATTAGGCAATCCATGTCCTGGTCAGTTAGGTTCTGAGTGTGGTTCAACGATACTAATATTAGATTTATTATAAGAATAGAAGTTCATATAATTAAACTTAATTTTTTTTTAAAAATGGATATAATTGTGACAAAGTGCAAAGTTCAAGATTTTTTTATGTAACTAAGCCCAAGTAGAAAACCAGAAATGGCTACTAAGAAAAACAAAAAGAGTAACATTAAAGTTCAAGATTTTTTTATGTAACTAAGCCCAAGTAGAAAACCAAAAATGGCTACTAAGAAAAACAAAAAGAGTAAGCATTAAAATTCCAAATTTTTGGAAATTATTTTGCAGCATTAACTTTTAGTAGAGATGTTAAATCTACGACAGCAAAATACCAATTGATACTTAGAAAATACCAAGCAGATTTTGTACAAGTTACTGTTCACTCAAGCTACAAATTATTATGTAGTACTGTTCAAGATTCCAAAAATACCCTGGATACTATTCAAAAATTACAATTTTGTCCTGAGCCTGCTAATATAAGGAGAGCTCCTCTAATTTGCGAGGCATCCAAACATTTTAGATAGAAGGTTTCTCTCTAAATCCAAGTATTTTTAGATACCAAAGCTTTCTCTCTCTCTCTCTCTCTCTCTCTCTATATATATATATATATATATATTAAATACTTAAACACCCAAAAGCTTGTAAATACTTTACCTTGTAACCAAATACCGTAGCTTGATTTTTGTATCTCAGTTTTTATATACATAGAAAGATTTTTCTTATGCTTTTGTAATTTAAATTCCATATTTATAAATTCAAAAAAATTTTATCTTTATTTATCTTATTATTTACGGCTGGCTTTGCGCCTAATTTATTTTTCTGCGTCTATTTAATTTTCTTAAAGTAAAGTCTTGCAAAAGTATGCCTAGATATAATTTGGTGACAAAAAGTACAAGCTTTTAATTTTCTAAATTTAAATTTCTGTATTTAATTTTTTGCTCCATTTATTTACTTTTGTTTTATTTTCTTATATAGTATTCTCAACAACACCCTCAAGTGTATCATTTGCAGCAGCATCAGGGGCATCAGTAGGAGTGCCCATAGGAGCAATCTCATATCGAGCTCTCTTGTATTGTAAAGTAGTAGCTTTGAAAGCATCGGTATCACCTTCCTCCCAAATGACATCATCCTTATAATCCTTAAAGTGATAGTGGATGTCACCTCCAAAACTGATCCTAGCAATAATTCCCATCCGAACAAGAGAATCGATGTCAAGCTTTTTCTTGAATGAGGCTGGCAGAGGAAGAAGACTTGTGGAGTCCAAATCAAGCAGCTAAAGTGCTACAACTAGATGTGTAATATAGCTCCTAACCAAAAAGTCACCAGCTGGCTTAATAGCCAATTCGTAAAGATGAGATGGAAACCATTTAGAAAGAGCTACAAGGGTAGAAGTCCTAGCATACTCCAAAAGGAACACTTCAAATTTCCTAATAGCCCTATTGATGTCACCTCTAGCAAAAATGTTGTATGTTAGAAACCTATGAAAATACTTCAAGGTAGGAGTCTTAAAAGTTGTGCTTTTAACCAAATGGACATCTAGTTACCAAGCCCACGATTCCATCAAGCAAAATAAGTAATGAAACCCTCTAACTCACTCTCCTAAAGCAATCCATCATATGGTAATTTCATAATACCAGTAAAAGACTTAGTAGATAATTTTACAGCTTCACCACACAACTAAAACTTCATAAGACCAATTCATTAACATGCAGGGTACTCATGAATTTTAAGGTCAAGTCCAGAAAGGTGGGTTTATGGATATCCATAAAGGACAATATACATAGGTTTTCCAACAAGGTTTTCACACCATATTCTAAGCTTAAGGTTCTAACACAATACCAATCAAAAGGTTGAGAAAGTAAAATCTTTTGAGTTTTGAGAATGTTGTACCTTTTGTAGGCATTTTTTTGGAGCTTAGAGAGAAAGGGATCTGCTAGAGGCTGATAATCCAAAGTTTGATCCTTTTTGCCTTTGCCCTTATTCTGAGAAGATTCTGCTCTTGAATTCATTTTCAAAATCATGACCTAGATTGTAACTAGAAGCTTCAACTTATGAGGAAGAACCAAAACAAAGTGAGAGAAATAGTCAAAATGTGACTGAAATTGTGAGGGGCATGTGGGGTGTGAGATCACCGGATTTTTATGGAAAGGGACGAATTTTGTGGTTAAATCGTATTTTACAGAAGAAAAGTAAGGATTTGATGGAAGAAATGAAGAAAAATAAAGAAGAAAAGAAAAACAAATGGTGAAAATGGAGGGGGAATCACTTGAGAAGATGAAAGGAGAGAGAACATGAGGGGTGGTGTGACTTTTGGGTTTTGAGGAGAGAAGAAAAAGTTAAAGTTTTATTTAAAAAAGGTTCTTCCAGCATAGTTACAGTTGTGTCAAATTTTATCAAGCCTGTGATTGTCGAAGGTTATGGTTGAAAAGGATAGAGCTCGTGACTCGGGGCATGACTCTGCTTGGCAACCCTTCTGCCTGCCAAGCACATAAGTGTCATGGTGGTGACTTTTAGTATCATGCATGTGACTCTTGTTGAGTCAAGTGAAGGATCGTGAATCTGGTTGGGAACTTGGTTATTGTTGCCCAAACAATCATCAAGAAGGGGGTTAATGAATTGGTGGGAAATTAAAGATTTTGGCATAAAAGGATTAATAAGAAAATCAATGAGAGTAAGGAAATAAATTAGACACGAATTTTATAGAGGTTCGGGTGTTAAAGAACTCTACTCCTCTCCCCAATCACAATTAGGTATTCATCTATCTAATTCTGTAGAATACACTTGAGAGTTTTGCTAGCTAAATCACAACTAGGTGTTTTTCCAAAGGCTCACACTCAACCCAAATTTTTATTGTATTTTAATGGTTAACACAATAACCAATTTTTTGTACTTTAGTGCACACACAACCCAAATACAAGATTATCCCAAGTGTTTAATGCTAACACATGAACCTTTACAAGAAATTTGAGAAAGATGATTGAGAAAATAAATTTCAAGAGTTTTAGCACTTAGGAAGTAGTTGGTTACCATAAATGACCTTTTGGTAGGGTATTTATACTGATTACCCACTAATTAGCTGTTGAAAATTAGTGTCATAACTCTCCCTAACGTTCTATTACAAGTGCATTTAATACTGTAAGAAAAGGCAGCGTCCTGATCATGGCATAGGGTCTCCCGATCAGGAGAGAACACATGGCATCTAGTGATTGGTTGGTAGCTCTAATGGCTAGTTTCTAGTTAAATATTTTGGTTGGGATCATATTGTTAGGGGTGGGACAAATCCATAGAAAGCTTGACCTATATCTTTGACTTATAAAAATTGAGAGCTTTTTGGTCGTGACATTCATCCTAGTTAGGATGTTGTTTGGTCAAACTAGCCATTTTGATTTCTAGTGATGACGTGGCACTTCCTAGTTAAGGCTCTTTCCAACAGTCACAACTTTTAAAATCTCCCAGTCGTGACTCCTAGTGTCTCGAACAGGATAGCATTTGTCCCGGTTGGGGCGATTTTTTTTTCTAGGTAGGATTGGTTACTAGAACTCAAGGGTCATTTGTCTCAGCCATAAGGCCTTGTTCCTAAGTGAGACTTACACGTTTTCAGCCTTTGAGTTAGTTGTTCATATAGGAAACCAATTCCAATTGAGTTGAAACTTAAAACACTAACAAAATAACACTAAACAAAGACATTAGTAACATTTAATTTGATTGTCAAGATCAAAAGAGAGATCAATCACCTTAAGGAAAAATAATCAAACTAAGGAAAAATAACAAATTGATAATGTAGAATTGAAATTCAAGTATGGAATAACATGCTTACAAAGTTTCATGGCAATTTATACATGTTTGCATATTGTACAATTAAGTCAAACATAATTATAAAAAGTCAACATTTTTTACTTTAATTACCAATCCAAAATTAATTCAATTTTTGCTTAAGTTTTCATCATTTTTCTTCCCCTTTAGCAAGGTCAAAAAGAATATAAAGCATATCAATCACCAAAGAGATAAGATAAGAGGGATAAAAAGGGGTAAAACAAACAACTTTATTAAATTGAAAAATGTGGTGCATGAAAATAACAATGTGTGAACATAAATGCATAAGCCACAATCTAAGAAACTAAGAACAAAAGAATAGAAACATAAGGCTAAGAAATAAAGATTTAGGCTTGATCATCATCTTCCATCTCTCCCTCATCCCCCCCCCCCTCCCTCTCTCATTTGGTGCATCTTACTTAAAGGAAGCAGGACACACTTGCATACCCATAGCCTTGCATGCCTTAGATGTCCAAATGGAGGTACTTCATCATGTCAAAGGTCCTCATTTGCAAGGAATAGAGATCTTGCAAGGTAAGAGTAGAAAGACCACATGTTTGAGTTGGGGCCCTTGGGTTGGCTCTTCTTATGCATTAAGGCTTCCTTCACTAAGAGATATCCTTGCCCTTTTCTTTGACATTTTTTGACCAGCAACTTGGGCTCCATGCATCCTATGAACATAGAAAAATTCATCAACTCTTTTGTTAGGTCTAATGATGGCTTTGCAATTGAGAAGATATTGAATGTCAATGTGGTTATCAAATTTGGAGAAAAAAGAAGTGAGAAGAGAAGTGCGCTTTAGGATCATTAAGCCAAGGAATTTGGCTATGAGGGTGATTTGGGATTGGATAGAGATGGTGCCTTTGGTGTTATTGATGATGAATTGAAATTTTTTAGGGAGAAGGGAGCGGTTTCTATTGGCTTGTGGTGAACCATGTCATAGAGATAGAAAAGATTATCATAAGTGACATTTTCGTTACTTTCACTGTAACATCCTCGACCGACCATACATGCATTCTCTTTGAACATGTTCATTTTATAAATGTCATTCATATGAAACACATGCATACATATAAATTTTAGCTTAAATGTGTTCACAAAATAGGCTGGTTACGTGTCTATTTATTTCAATGATACTAAGTCGCACATGTCCAGTTCTAAATTAAATGAGGATAACAAAGTATTAGAAATAAAATGGAACAAAATGATTAAATTAAAGTAAATAAAATTTGGCATAGTTAAATTAATTAAAGTAGACTATATGATTAGATAATAATTTTTAGCATTGACTAGGTACAGTTAAATTTGTACAAGAAATAATAATAAGCAATAAATGAATAAATAAATAAATAAATAATATATAGGCAGTGGAAAAAGGCTAGAAAGCCTTGAAGTTGCCATATTTTTGTTTTCAATTAGAAAACTTGCTCCTCTTCCCTTCATTCTTTCTGTTAAAAACAAGATCATCTGAAGGTTAGTTTGTCACCATGAATTGCTATTTTTAATTTATGATTAATAGAATATGATTTAGGGGATGCAAACTACTTGATTTCCATGGATGAGCTGCTTGAATTCTATTTTCATAGCAGCAAATTAGGGTTCGGTTTTCTTTATGTTAAAGGCTGAATCTAAAGAGACTCCAAACATAAAAGTTGTAGTTCTATGTCTTAGGTTTATGGTTATTTGAATAGTTTTACAACATTTGTGTCTATGAAAAGATATTGGCATCAGAATGGAACTAGTTCAATTGTGGAACCTAGTTGAATCACCAATTGTATTGATTACCTTTTTATATGATAGAATATGTAATTGAGGAAACTCAAACCACAAAAGTTGTATTCCTTTGTGCTAGCTATCTATATACTAAATTTCATGACCAGGTTATAGGCGGATGTTGAATTATGGTCAAGGGAAGTATGTCTATTTTATAGTTTGAGCAGCTTGCTTAGTGCCCAGTGCAGGTCTAGTCAATTATTTGCCCAGTTTGAGCTCCTTATATACCTAATCCTTAAATTGACAGAACATGAAAGTTATAGGTATATATCTTAACTAAAGTTTGGAGAAATAAAACCTCAATAATTTATGTATTTTGTGAGATATGGCTTTCACAAATTTGACTGGTCTGGATGCCAATCTTATTCTTGACCAGTCATAAGTGCCCTACCATTTGAGGACCTTAGAGGCAGAATGGAGAAAAGTTGTCAACATAAAAAATGTTATATTTTGATATATCTAAGTGCCTAATAATTTTGACAAAAATATAACTTCCATGTTGTGAGATATGAAGAAGCAAAATTAGTGTCGTAAAACTGCCTTATGGAAGAAACAAGGCAGAAAACAGAATATGAATAGAAATATCATAAAAAATTATACAATGGTCCAATTGCTCTAAAATTTTGATATGCTATATATTTACAAGTTATATTTTATTAGAAATAAAAATTACACTAATTGGACAAGAATAGAAAAAGTTATAAGCTACTAAACTCATAAAGGTCAAACTGCCAAAATGGTAAACCTAGTTTGTGGCCCAAGTTATGCATATTTCAATTTATTTAAGTTTTACTAAGTTTATTTAGCTACCAATTGACTAAGTATACATTCAATTAGGCTCACAGTATATTGGAAACCCCTAAGGAAGTGAGAGAATAAGTTAGAGGTTCAATATCAAAAGAAAATGTGAGTTTAATTATCAAACGATTTTTTTGGTACGTGTGATTATTGCGTGCTATATGTTATGTGACCTGACTTGCTTTTATTTGAATTACATGATTGCTATTACATGGCTAATGAGACTATGTTTAATGTAAGGTATGTGTTACAAGTATATGTTTTCTTTGTACAAGGTAATTATTGACTGAAATGTATAATGGTTGATGTAAATGTAATATTTAAGCAATGATTGTTGCAAATGCATATGCTTATGGACTTAAAAGGCGTTATGACTAGCTAAATGATATTGTAAAGTAAAAGAAGAGGCGTATGGCCCAAACAAATGTTCAAAAGTAAAAGAAAAGGCCTATGGCCTAACAAATGCGCAAATGTTACAATTGATCAAGCTAGCTAGCAAATGGCAAATCTTTCAATTGATCAAGCTAGCTAGCAAATGACAAATGTTCACATGGAAACCCAGGATAATATCTATTTAGCTCGGTTACAACAAAAATAAAATGACATAAGCAAATGAAATATTTACATGATTTAATATTATTTATATTCATATGATATTGATAAATAGAATGACATGTAAAATGTGTATGAATGACGATTATTACTTGTAATTGTGATTTGCTTGGTACTTTAGAAAGCTTTTGATGGTTATTCTCACTAAGTCACAACTCACCATATTGTATCATTTTTTAGGCAAAGAAGAGTAGTTAGCTTGTTTTGGAGGTGCATACCACATAGAAGATATGGATCACAGGTCACCAACTGAGCCTTTCCAATTTATCTCCTTGCATTTCATATATGTATAGGGACATGTATTTTATATTTTGGACTGTATGTCTGCATATGTATAATATAGTGAATACGCAGTGATATGATATGATATATATATATATATATATATTATGTATATAGTCAAGTTGTTATGCTTTGTTGAATTATTAAAAGCTACAAAGTGATACCATTATATGGTTCAAAATAAACTTATCCCTCGCTATAAATAAGATATTGTCTTATTCTCATTCAATACACAATAACATGATACAAGTATAAGTGATATCCATAGGTATAAGGTGTGACATTCATTTTTAGCATAAATAGTGAAAGTGATGATGCGATGGAGAATGAAATTGAGATGGGATTTGAAGTGTTTGGAATTGGAGAATTTGTCAAGATGGTTTTCAAAAGAAATATCCTTCCTAAATTCGGAGTAGGAGAGGAATATGTCATCATCATTCAATGTACTTATTGTTTTGAAGTTAAAGCTGGCGGCAAACTCATTCTTAGTCATCTCTTGTTGTTCTCCAAACATGCAAAATTGAATGCCATTATAGCCCATGTGATGTTTTGAATTGTCAATGACTTCAAGGGTGCATAAGAACTTAAGAGTAAGTTGTTCATGCCTATTTTCCATAGAAGGACAAATGACATGCACCCCATTTCTTTATGTACAACCAAAATGTCATTCTTCAAGTTGATTTTGGTCATATCATCCAAGTCAAGAACCTTATTGGGGATGAATTTCCATTTGGTAAGACGATTGAAGTGAATCTTCTCATCTTTGGAGAAGGTTTTATAGATTTCCTCATAGGAGGTAAAATTTAGAAGAGGAGGAATAACACCCTTACCTTTAGTGGCATGAACGTAGGAGGTACTAGTCTTGGGTGCCATGAAAGAGATGAAGAAAAAGGATGAAGTTTGTGTGAGAGAGGAAATTCTAGAGAGATAAAGCAAGAAAGAGATAATATAATGCAAAATGAATGAAAGAATATGAAGAATGAGGTTATTTATGGGCAAAGAGGGAGGAATATTACCGTTTGAGGTGAGCAATGGGGAGTTATCATTGATTTGAAGCATTGGAAATGGTTATTGGTAGTTTTCAAAAAAGCTATCAGCGGCCACATCCCTACCGGAAAGCAGGGCATCCCGACAGTGACGTGTGTAATGGTAAAAAATTTGAAAATTTGAATTGTTTCCCTAGTGGGATAAGGAGCATCCCAAGAGGGACACTGTGAAGAGATGCAACGATTAAGAAGGAATACAAATTTTATGAGCAGGACAAAAGGTTCTTGAGCGCGATAACTTCATGTAGAAAAGAAAAGAAATAAACGAAAGAGAAAATAGACTTAAGCATCCTATTGTGGCATATCATAAATGATCAACATGAATGTTTTTTACCATTTGAACCTTGAAGCTCATCAAATTGGACTTCAAGAACATAAATGTTCAAAATTTGCACAATTACATATAAAGGCAAGTAAATACATGACATTCATATCAATCAAACAAGAGCATATAATTCACATCATAATGCACAAACATATAAGGATATGTAAATGCATGACTTAAAACAATTTTAAATCAATGTGCTCCCATCAAGCTAGAGCTGGCAATTCGTGTCGTGTCATATCTAATTGTATCGTGTCTTATTTTGTATAGTGTCTAAAAGTGTCGTGTCTGTATACATGTTATATGACACAAAACGATTAGACACAATCAACTAAACGTGTCTATATGTGTATACATAGACGACATGAGATACAATTATATATGAATAGACATGGATATTAAAATAATTATTAAAACAATAGCCACACAATATTGATTTCTATTTATTTATATATAAAATATACTAATATAATTAATTTTAACATAACGTATTATAAATTTATTATATATAAATATATTATAATATATTTAAATATTTTATATAGTTTGACATTAAAATAATTAAATCTTTTATATATTTTTAATTGTATCTTAACAGGTTAAGTAGGTAAAATCTATCTATGACATAGTTTTTTCTATGTCTTAATCGTGTTGACATAGTTATGATTCATATCCATTAATCTCAATCCCATATCCATCTAAGTCTGTATTGTGTCAGAAATGGCCAGCTTTACATCAAGCATACCAAGCTCCCTTTTTATAAAACAAAACCTTTCATCATTAAGAGACATGTTTTATGTCAATATGCTAGCTCCTAGAATGTTGAATGAGATTTTTTGAACGATTTATTGCACTTGAATTGTCACATTTGATAGGAATGTGATCAATTACATGGCCATAGTCATTGAGTTATTGTATCATCCAAAGAACTTGGATGCAATAACATTCTGCCTACACATACTCCACTTCAGTGGTGGACAAGGCAGTTGAAACTTGTTTCTTGCTAAACCAGGAAACTAAATATTCACCAATAATGTGATAACTTCCGAATGTGCTTTTACTATCCAATAGACTATCGGCATAATCAACATTCGAAAAACCAATGATATGAAATGATGAATTTCTAGGATACCATAGTCCTAAATGTATGGTGCTATGTAGATACTTGAAAATCCTTTTCACCAAATGCAAATGTGATTCCTTAGAACATGATTGAAATCTATTACATAAGCATATACTATACATAATATCGGGTCTAGAGGCGGTTATATAAAGAAGTGAACCTATCATAGCTCTATAAAACTTTTCATCAATAACTTTATCCTTCTCATCCTTATCCAGTTTTGTTGATGTACTCAATAGGGTATTGGCATTCTTATATCCATCAATTCCAAACTTCTTGATTAACTCTTTTGTGTACTTAGATTGGTTGATGAAGATGCCTTATTTGCTTGATTTGAAGATCAAGAAAAATTTAAGCTCTCCCATCATGCTCATCTCAAATTCTCTAGTCATACACTTAGCAAATTCTTGATAAAGATTCTCGTTAGTAGACCCAAAGATAATGTCATCAACATAAGTTTGAATAATGAGAGTGTCATGCTCATGCTTTTTAATAAAAATAGTTTTATCATTATGTCTTTTGGAAAACCCATTGTCTATAAGAAATGTACTAAGCCTTTTATACTAAGCTCTAGGGGCTTGCTTCAATCCATACTAGGCCTTAGTGAGCTTACAGACATGATTTGGAAATGCATGATCTTCAAAACTGTGAGGTTGTTCAACATAAACTTCCTTCGATATAAAACCGTTCAAAAATGCACTTTTAACCTCTATTTGAAAAAGTTTAAAATTCATGTGGCATGCATATACTAATAAAATATGAATTGCTTCTAATCTTGCCATAGGAGCAAATATTTCATCATAATCAATGCCTTCTTCTTAGTTATACCCTTCGGCAACCAATCTAACTTTATTTCTAGTGATGTTACCTTCCCCATCTAACTTGTTCCTATTGACCCATTTACTACTAATAATTGGGTAGTCCTTAGGTCTTGGAACCAATATCCAAACCTTATTTCTCTAAAATTTGTTGAGTTCATCTTGCATAACAATGACCTAAAATCTCATCAATGGACTTTGGTTCAATTTGAGAGATAAAAGCAAGATTAGAATAAAAAAAGCTTAGATTGAGTGCTTACACCTTTTGTAGAATCACCAATGATATTTCTCTTTTTGTTCCTTATCATGAACATTCTTTTTTTATGATTCTCTTTTTTCCTCTTGATCAAGGTTGAGGTTCTCCATGGTACCTATAACATCATCCAAAGGAATACATTTCCCAAGATTAAGTCTTCAAGTTTCATCAAAATTAACTTGCATAGACTCTTCTACAACTAAGGTTCTCTTATTGAAGACCTTATAAGCTTTGCTAAAGGTTGAATAGCCAAGAAATATGCCCTCATCTAATTTTGAGCCAAATTTTCCAAAGTTGTCCTTGGTGTTCAATATAAAACATTTTGATCAAAGGTATAAATTTTGCCCATAAAGTATACCCAAAAGAATGAGTTAGCCCCTAAAGTATAACTTAGTACAATTATACCCCTAAACTATAAAATCGGTCCAATTGAACCCCTTAAGTTTGCAGTCGTTACCCACCGTTAACCCCTGCCACTGAGTGAACTCAGTTGCCATGAGGACCAATTATATTGCGATATGTGTCATGAACATTTATAAGCCAAAGGTACAAATTTACCCCTAAAGTATATTTAAAAGAAAAAATTATCCGCTAAAGTATGCAATCGATCCAATTATACCCTTAAACTATGAAATCGGTCTAATTGAACCCTTCAAGATTTATCTGTTACCCACCGTTAACCCATGCATTGAGTGAACTTGGTTGCCACGTGAACCAATCATATTGCAACACGTGTCATAAAGATTTATCTGTTTATCCATCAATATGACGTTGTTTGAAGTAATTTTTTTAAAAATAAATGGTGTTATTTTGGACATTAAAAATAATAAATAATAAATCAATTATAAAGTATCCAATTTATTCCAGAATAAATTCTCCTTTAGAAAAAAAAAAAAAAGAAAAATCAGTATCACCGATCAATTCAGTTGCTAAACTAACAATCCAAGAATTAAGTTATGTAACACCTTATACCTATGAATATCACTTATACTTATATTATATTATCATATATTGCATAGAATAAGACATAGTCCTGTTTATAACGAGGGATAACTTTTTTTTTTGGATCATATAATATTATCACTTTGCAACATTTGACAGCTAAGCATCACATATGTTAACAATTCAGACACTATGTTCAATTATTTCAGTTAGAAAGGTTAAAGCCAATTACACATTTACACATCATTGCATATTTAGTAATTTATACATATGCGGATAGATAGCCCAAAATACAAATGTCATGTTCCTATACATATGTGCAATGCAAGGAGAGAGATTGATGAGGCTTGGCCGGTGACCTGTGATCCATGTCCTCTATATGGCATGCACCTCCAAAATGAGCTAATTACTCTTCTTTGCCTGAAAGACGATGCAATTTAGTGAGTTGCAACTCAATGAGAATAATTATCAAAAGCTTTATAAAGTACTAAGTCAATCACAGTTACAAGTAGTAATTGTCATTCATACACATTTTGCATGTCATTCTATTTATCAATATCATATGAATATAAAGAATATCAAATCATGTAAAAATTTCATTTGCTTATACTTATGTTTATGTCATTTTCTTTTTGTTGTGACCAAGCTAAACAGACACTGTCCCGGGTTTCCATGTGAACATTTGCATTTGCTAGCTAGCTTGATCATTTGTAACATTTACACATTTGTTAGGCCATAGGCCTTTTCTTTTGCTTTACAATGCCATTTAGCTAGTCACAACGCCTTTTAAATCCATATGCATATGCAATTTGCAACAATCATTACTTAACATTTGCATTTATATCACATTTGCATATTCAACAATCAATCACTCCATGTAAGAAAAGCCTA
>CATIWF010033340.1:0-20880 GCA_949630135.1 Balakata baccata
AGAGAATGATTAGTTTATATGTGAGGATTTCTCTCAAGTGAATCCTCCTTTTCTGATGTAATAAAAATTAAAGATTTATTAGTTGATTTTTGTTTGAGCAGCACATTCATGTTAATTCCTCAAGCAATTTCGAGCTTTTAAAATTGGTCTATTTTCAGTTTAAATAGTCTTTTTCTCTTCCAATTTCAATTGACTGAGAGTGTGCAATTTGTTCAAACCAAACCGAATATTTCAGATAAAATGACTAATTGAACCGAAATATTAACTGTTCGTCTCGGTTCTATTAATTTGGTTTGACAAAATAATAAACTTTTCTATAAAACCAACCGATCCTGGCCAAACTGAAAATACATATCAACCCCTCCAATAAAATTAGCCCCACTGTGATGCAAGGGTTGGAATTTTCAGTCAATAGCATATTCAGCCTTATTTTTTCCGTTGCTTAATTGGCTTTTTATTTCCCAATTCCGCCTCTTCATTTCTTTTCCCCTTACCTTCCGACTTAATTTCATCTATCAAAGAGAAGAATATTCGATCGAATTCTTTTTTTCTCTTCTTCTTCTTCTTCCTTTGCACAATAAAATATCTTCACCTCTGATTTCTGGTAGTTGAAATGGATTTTCATTGTTTTCATTCCAAGATTCCCTCTTTTAAATCCTAAGTCAAATTATTCCTCACGTAAATTTTATTTTCTTTTTCTTTTTTTGACAAAGGGGATATAATTAGGGGTTGACATATACATTTTTTACAGTTTGAAAATATGAATCAGTCAGGTGCGTGAACAGGTGAAAGACAATTCGCTGACAACCATAACTTGTAGGATGTTAATGACAACCATAAAACTTTGGAAAAATTACTCTATGTTGTTTGACATAATATATTAACTAGTACTTATTTCCAATCTTTTATATTTGTTAACCTATATAGTCATTCTTTTAAATTTTAAGGTATTTAATGTTAGAAAGAATGCTCTCTTTTACTGAAGAAAATACTAATATAATATGTCAAACGTTAAGAATATATTAGTACAATAGATCACATTTACAGGAGATAATAGTATAATAGGTCAAATTTTAGGGATTAATAATAATTTTTTCTTAATCATTTCACTATAATCTAACGTCTTTTTAACAGAATATCTAGTGGGAGAATGTATTAATAGATTATGATAAAATAGATGCAAAAAATTATATAATTTTCAAATCTCAGGAGGTACTAGTGTATTATATTAACCCACATACGGTGAATAGTAAGTTTTTCTAAAACTTTTTATAATGCTTTTTTAAAAGATAAATTTTTGCCAATTACCAATTTTTAACTTTTCTTTTCAAAATTTCCAATATTTTTGTCCCTTTTATTTTTACTGAAATTAATTTCTTTCGTGCGCGTTTTCTTCTTTGGACACTCTTTATTTTTCTCAATCTCTCTGGCTATTACCTGAGACATTGCAACGTGAACAATGTTGATGTAGAAGAAGTTGCTGCTTATGCAGAGGTAGTGGAGGCAAAGCGATGCAGGTGACAGGGATGAGAATGATATTTGGGACTAAGATTGAGATTGTGTGTGGAATTAAACAACCTTTAGAATTTAATTGCTTGAAGTTAGTAGAGGAACAACTTTCAAAAAATGAACAGAGGAGGAACAATTGGTTTCTCTTTTATGTTTTTGGAAATTGAATGACATTATGTGCAGTTAAACGTTTAAATTGAGAAGATGAATTGGTGAAGAATTTATTGTGTTGTGTAATCTCTTCTTCTTCTTCTTTTGTAAAAATCAACAAGGTATTTTTAAGGTATATCCAAGATATTCTAAAGTACACTATAAAAAATTACTATATAGCAACAGACAAATTCGTCACTATATGTATAAAATCCGTCGCTAAATAAGAATACGGGCGGAATTGTGACAGGCTGTATCCATCTCCTTGAAACTCCTAGCTAAAATTCTAGTAAGAAGAAAATGATTTGTCTCTATATTTAGCTACGACATTCTATTACTACAGTTTGCAAGTGTGGTCACTAAATATTATCATCCTTTAGACAACGAGAATGTTAATAGAGGCCAATTAACGACATATTTTTCTGTGTCTAATTTCATGACATATGTGGTCGTCGCAATTTAAGTGTATTGGCTCAATGACGGATTTTTAGCTCTAACTTAATGAAGGTCTAGTTTTTGCTGTTGTAGAATATGGCGACGGATATTACCGTTGCTAAATTATTATTTTTTTAAAAAAAAGTATATACATATATATTTATTGTCACCCTATATTAACAAATGCACATATCCTTAAAAGAGCACAAGTCCCAAATCACAAACAACATAATATATCAATCAAATATTTTTAAGATAGTCTCAATACGTATTAAAAACACAGTACACAGAATTTAGATTAATATTCAAGTTTTAAAGATGTCTCTAATCATATGAAAATGAATCATCATCATCAGGATGTGGATCTACAGTAGATTGTCTAGAAGGTGACTGTTGAGTTGAACTCGGATGTCCAAAAAGTACCATCTGCATAAAGTTCTCTAACCGTGTCTAAATATATGCAATTTAAGGATGAATTACACTAATGGTACTCCAACTACGTAACTCGTAACAATTCAGTACTTAAAATATTATTTATAAAAGAAAACCCTTTAAACTTTAATTTTATAACATAAAAGTACCTGCTATTTAAATTTATTAAATTATTTAACGAAATAACGATATGGACTTTCCATGTATAAATACTACGTGAGCAAGATGGATCTAGCAAAACATTTTCACAATTTAATGAAATGTTTGATTATATTTGTTTTGAAGGAAAGTGAGAGAAAGTGTGAAAAAGTGATGAGAAAGGCAAAATTTTTTTGTGGGACCTATTTTGTAGACATGACATTCACACATGAAACTTTTTTGTTGATGTGGAAAGTTCATATTAGCATTCTGTTAAATGATGTTTAAAAAATTCTGACGACATATACTTTTACAAAATTAAAGTTTAAAGAAGTTTATGTTATAAATAATAGTTTAAGTACTGTGTTGTTATGAGTTTGATAATTAGAATACTGCTGGTGTAATTTACCCAAAATTTGATGGCCTTTCTCCTTCAATTATGTCTCAAAAGTTGTGACACATCCCTCATATTTCTCTCGCATCCTTTCTATCTGCTCCATTTCCTCCATTTGCCTCATATTAATAAAGGTAGAGGAAATAGAGCCCGGACTGCATGAACTGAAAGATGGTGACTTGCAACAAAGATTGTATAGTTGTTGCTTCTTCTGCCCTCCTATGGCTTCAACTTTTGTTTGAGTATAATCAACTAGTTGAGGTTTTGTGGAACCCTTAATAGGCTGAGAAGCAGTTGCCACACATTCCTCTATGCGGTCTGGAGATAAAACAGGAAAAAAAAAATAGAGTAGTAGGCACAAATGAATTAAAGTATTCAACACTAATTATGCCAACACTTTTAACATTTCATAATTTATGACACTTAAAAGAATCTCTTTAGACCTGTTGTCAACAAACGGACCATCTAATTTCTTCATATGCAGTCAATTGCAGAACAACATACATTCAAGAAGGGGCTATTGCCCCCCAACCCCCTTAAATTTTTAAAATACATGTAATAATATATAAATTTATATTATTTTTAATATTTGTCCTTCTAAAAATAAAGATAGAGGGCAATTATGTTATGCTAAAAAATGGATTTAGATGAGTTGACATATATATATATAGTTTAAAGTATATATATATATATATATATATATATATATATATATATATATATATATATATATATACTTCAAACTAATAAAAATTCAATTTTTAATGACACATTTAATTAGCTAAACTATTCAAGTTGAATCACTATTTAATTTGATTTCTAATGTATTGAGTGTTGTTGGAGGTTCATATAAACGTCGTGATATGCTTCGAGAAAAAAGAATGACTCAAGTTAGAGAAACACTTAAAAATAATAAAATTCTTAGTGGGACGATGTCTAAATCAAGAAATTGTGTTTAAAAGATCAGGTGATACTTTGAAGTTCACATTATGACACCTTGATAAATTTGATTTTAAATTTATTTTGCTATTCTTGATGTTTTAGAATACATTGTGGAAGATGATACTAATCCATACCAAAAGGTTGAATTTAATAAGATTTTAGATTTGGCGTAATCTTTCAATTTTGCATTTAAGGAAAAATATATTGGAAGTGACAAATGAACTATCATTAATGTTGCAAAGAAAGAATCAATATATTGTAAATATTATGACTCAAGTTAAAATTTACAAAGATCAATTGTAATTAATGAAATATGAAAGCTAAGATTCTTTGTTAGAAGTCATATCATTTTTTTACCAAACAAAATATTGATATTCCTGACATAGATAATGTTTATATGTTCAAAGGAAGGTCATGATATATAGCTTTAACAGTTACAAACGTACATCACTATAAAGTGGATTTATTTTATAGTATTGTGGATATGCAACTACAATAATTTATTGATTGATTGTCTGAGATAACTATTGAATTATTGCTTTGTATGAAGTGTTTTAGTGCTGAAAACTCTTTTGCAGCTTTTAATAAGCAAAAGTTGATTCACTTTACTCAATTTTATTCATATAATTTTTCTCAAGTTGACTTGATAACACTTGAAATTTATCTCATTGACATGCGTTCTAGTAGTAATTTTGCAAACTCAAAAGATATTATAAGTCTAGCTGAAAAATTGGTTAAGACAAGAAGACATGTTGTGTATCTATTGATCTATTTACTCATGAAATTAACACTTATCTTACCTGTTGTTATTATCACTGTGGAGAGGGCATTTTCTATAATGAAATTTGTAAAAATTCGTTTGCGTAATCAGATGGGGAGATAGTTGGATGAACGACTACTCGATTAAATATATTGAAAATGATGTCTTTAGCAACATTGACAATGAGTTAATTGTACAATTTTTTCAAAATATGAGTACTCATTTGAGACAATTATGAATTTTGGTTACATTTTTATATAGTTTTATTTGTAATTTTTAAAATATTTTTATATCTTGATAGTTATTGAATTTAGTATTATATTTTTTAATGGATAATATTTATCATTTATTTAAAATTTATTTAGGTATTAATAATTTAATTGAATTATATATTAATATATTATAAAGAAAATTAGTATATAAAATTTAGTCCGTCCTCCTAAGTCAGGGTGCTTAGCTCTGCCACTATGTGTAGTCTCTAGTAGATTTCATAAGCATATGGGTTCTCGATCCAATTCATGCCCAAAAAAAGGAATTTAGTCATCCGAAATTAACATATAATGAAACATACGATTATTTGGAGCCGTATCCATGGTCTGTATGCACCATCTACAGTACACAAAAAAATAGCACGTACAATTATATACCACAATCATGCAAATTATAACATTGTAACACAAGTAATTGAAAAAAAAAATATTTGTCATGATTCAAGTTATAATTTTCTGATACAATTATAATAGTCTAATTACCTATATATATGGCGAAGCAATATTTATAATCTCTAGAATGAACGTGCAAGGGTGACGATAATAGCAGAAACATGAAGCTTAAATAAAAGTATTTGTATGTCTTTATTATCTTGTTTAGCATAACTTATGAAAATGATTTGATGTCATCAACATCTCATTTGGCAAACCGTATAGACAAAGAACAAAAAAACCAGGGGGACAACCTCACTCTTAAACCTCAACTATAAACAATAAATTTCACACAAGAAAACTGATTGCTAGGCCTACCTACAAGTTTGGTGGAATTAGTAGCTGAATATCCCAACTTAGACCATCAATGCCGGCAACTGGGCCATTGCTCATCTAATCACAAGCTTTCCTTAAAGAGGAAAATTCACCAAACACCCACCCTTATCTTTTTATTTACAAAAATATATCCAATATTTTTTTTTTTTTCAATTTTATAGAATTTCTTTTCAATTTTACTGAAATATTGTTCTTTATCTTCCTCTTCACTGTCTCCGGAAGGACCGGACATTTTCACCCATGCTCCCCTCAACTGTCTCCGGCACAAACAAAAGAGTAAATCCATACTCTTCCGTTAAGCCCAAATTCGCCAGCCAATCAAGCGAAATAACACCACCATCATTTCTTATTTCAAAAGGAATCCATCACATCCATCTGAAATAATCAAAGGAGGAACGCCTTTAGAATGTTTTAGCTATGAGGAATTGACGAAGGAAAGTTGATTGCATGTGGAAGATAACTTGAGGAATATGAACTGGAGCAAAAGAAAGTTCAAGCGGCCAGGGATTTGTTTTGGAAAAGTGACTCAGGTGAGTAATCGCAAGAACCTGAGACCTTTTCATCGTTCCATTTTTTTTAATCGATTTCTCGGTTTGTCTTTTGAATTTTGTATATTTTTCAATTTTTTTTTGTTATTAGAGTTGGATTTGTGGTTCCACACACCAACTCTTTTGGCCAAACTTTTAGGTATACCCTATTTGTCTGTATTGTTGTTAATTTATTTTTTGTTCTTTGTTTTTTTTTTGAAAATTACTAAGATATTCTCAAGATATACCAAAATTATCCTCAAGATATACTAGAGATATTCTTATAGAATTTATAAAAGTATACCGAAGTATACCCAAAATATTATCAGGGAATTCCTTTCAAAGTATACCCAAAGTATTTATAAGATATTCCCAAAGATATACTGAAATATCCCCAAGTTATATCCAAAATATGCTCAGAGAATTCCTTTCAAAAAATTCCTTGAGAATTCCTAAAATATACCCGAGATATTACCGATGTATTCTTAAAGAATTCCCAAAGTATCTCTAAGGTATATCCAATGTATTCCAAAAGTTATGTCAAACTATTTATTTGAGATTTTTGTGATATTTTTAATTTTGATTGAATTCTATTCTCCTTCCTTTTTCTTCTTTAATGATTGAATTGTTTTTTTTTTTGTGAAAATTGAACCAATATATCTCCAAGATATGATGAAGATATACCATCAGGGCATATTTTAAGATAATTTTGAGATTTAAGTATTGTTATAATTTAAAAAAAAAAGTTGTTTTTCGATAAAATTGAAAAAAAACTTTGAGCAGCGATAAAAATTTAAATAGATACCCGTTTTTGGGTATATTTGTAAAATTCCCTTCATTAAACTTTGTTGGGCCTTTAACTTGTTTGAGATTTTGAATATTGTAAATTACTAGTCATTGTCAGCTAATCCCAATCATTCAATTACTTACAAATTTGCAAACAAAAAATTTATATGTAATAAGATGTGGATGGCACATGACAAATTCGAAAACTCAAAGAATTTATCAAATTGCAAATTTTGTCGGATTCAAAAAATATATAATCTAGTTCAACATGGAAAATTTTATGTCAGATTCTAAAACTTAAAAAATTTAGAATATACATAGTGTCAAGATTCATGATTCATTAGAAAAAAGCCAAAATTCACTAATGGGGACCAAATTCATTAAAAAATGGCCAGAATCAATTAATGAGGACTTACGAATAATATTTATAGCTAGAACAAAGGGCCTCCGAGAGGCATAAATGGCCTCCGAGAGGCATTGTAGCTACTACGGTGTCCGCTCGATTTTTCTCCTTTAATTTTTTTATAGATTTCTTCACCAAAACGCACGTTGTTTTACTTAGTAGCAAACAAGCTGTTTTGGTTTGGAAGGGTTAAATTTTTTTTTTTTAGCTTATTGCAATAAAACGACATTATTTTGCTACTCAGCAGAATGATGTTGCTTGGAACTAATTTAAGCTAAAAAAAGGAATCTAGCTGGTGGGCTAGATTCGTTGTTGGACATGCACAATGGAAACATTTTGGGTCCGTACAGTGGGCTGGTCCATTTATTTAATTATTCAATTATTTAATTATATTTATTTAATATATTTACTTGATATTAATATTATATTTAATTAATATAATATTGATACATAGTGTCAAGATTCATGATTCATCAAAAAAAAAAAAAAGCCAAAAATCACTAATGGGGACCAAATTCATTAAAAAAAGGCTAGAATGCATTAATGCTGACTTGTGAATAATATTTATAACTATAATAAAGGGCCTCCGAGAGGTATTGTAGCTATTACAGTGTCCGCTCGATTTTTCCCCTTCAATTTTTTTTTGTAGATTTCTCTACCAAAACGTACGTCATTTTACTTAATAGCAAAACAAGCTGTTTTGGTTTGGAAGGGTTTTTTTTTTTTTTTGTGAGCTTATTACAGTAAAATGACATTATTTTGCTACTAAGCAGAATGACGTCGCTTTGAATTAATTTAAGCTAAAAAAAAGGAATCTAGCTGGTGGACTAGGCTCATTGTTGGACATGCACAATGGAAGCATTTTGGGTCCGTACAGTGGGATATTCCATTTATTTAATTCTCCAATTATTTAATGATATTTACTTAATATTAATATTTTATTTAATTAATATAATAATATTAATATAATAGTTAAATTCATTTTTAATTAATATTCAATTTAATTTATATTAAATTGAATTTAACAATTTGAATATTTATAATATTCCTACCTAATTGAAATTTGATTTTCAAATTACAAAATATGTTAAAAAAAGAAAGAAATCAAATTTAAAAATTAATTTTAAATAAATTAGATATAGATACTTTTTCATGTCAAAAATTAATATAAATCACGATAATTTTTTCATAAATTTAATCCAATTTTCTTTTTGATTCAGGTCAATATCTTTTTTCATCTATTGTAATTAGTACAATTATATAAAGAGAGAGAATATAATAAAATAGATTAAGAATAAGAGAAAAAAGCCAAAAAAATTTAAATTAAAAAACAAAAAAAAATGCTTAAAAATGTTATTTTTTTTTATAAAAAAGTATATTCCAATTTTATTAATAATAAATATTATAAAGAAGACTATTCTTGCTTTTTTCACGAAGAATACCTAAATAAATTAAAATGAAAAACCTATAAAATTAATAATTTCTTATTATTTTAATTATATAAAAAAAGTATAACAGACATTTAAAAGTTATAATATCATTTTTCTTTTTATAGTGAAACTAAAAACAATATTATATAGAAGAAATTATGATGTAAATATTAGAGTATTTAATTGTTGAAAAGTAATTAATTCTAAATGAAACTTATAAAACATACTAAATCAATTAATGTAACGCTCGCCAATAGGAGCTTAGAAGCTATTGTACTATATAAAAGGGTAAATTGGTAATTAAATGTATGAGAGATATATAATTGTATATGCGTGGTATATTGGCCGATTTTGACTTTGATTTCGAGAAATGGATGAAATAAATCAATAATAATGAAAAATAAAGGTATCACAACCATGACAAGGGAGTGTCACGATCGTGACAATCGACATTCATGGATAAACATGACTGTTTAAGGTCGGTTGCTATAGTGACTCTTTATGACTATGAAAGGTCTGTATATAAGCTTTTTGCACATTCTTATCTTCATTTTTCATCACATTTTTAGACCCTCAAATCCCAATAATAGATTTTGGACCCCCAAGAACACTAGAAGTGTGATTTTCTTATGGTTATTAAGTGAAATAACACTAAATTAAGAGAGAGAACACAATCAAAGCAAGATTTAAAGGAATCATCAACTTGAGTGAAGAGTTGGAATAGAGAGAAAATTGATGCAAAAGGGACCACTAGTTTCCTTGCATGATCAAGTGTGTATTCTGTTATCAAGAGGCAAGAAAACACAAGAACTCCATCTATTTACTACGATTATGAAGTTATATGAAGAAATTATGTTGTTTGGTTGGAAAGCCAGAGAAGAGCGGTTATAGAAGATGAAGGGTATTTGGATTTTGTGTATATTTATGTTCTTTGGATAGAAGTGAGATACCATGATATTGAGTTGAGAATATGCTTAATAACCTTAGTTTGGGAATTATAGAATTAGATTTATGATTATACATATTTATCATAGTTATAGATGATGAGATATAGTTTGAGTTAATGAGAAATAATAGTAGTTATGTTAGGTGATGCCTTTGAAAGGTGGAAATTAACTACCAAGGATGCTAGAAAAGCTTAAAGCTTGGATTTTGAGTTGGCTCCATAGAGGTAAGTACACATAAGCGTCTTTAATATGTTGAAGGATGTAAAAATGTGATAATTGACATGTTAATTAAAAATAATTGGAAATCAAGATGGAAATGGAAAGAGGTAATAAATTAATAATGGTATAAGTATAGTACATCAGAATTATGATTAAATGATAATGAGCTAGGTTGCTTAAGGGCGTAAAAGTTTGTTGTGTAATGATAATGAATAATGAATGACATGAATTAAGATCAATAATAGAAGAAGTAAGATAAGCATGATTAAGATGAATATGATTATAAGAGGATTTCATATGTAATAGCTTATGGAACTTGAATGATATGTATATGTCAATATTAAAAATTGATAGATAGGTAAATGTGCAAGTTCAATGAAGGCACTTAAGGTGCCCGAAAAGAATGACATAATGGAGGTAAGTTTCTCAATCGACAAGTTGTGAATTATTACATTGAGCATGCTTATTTAATAAGTAGTGTGATATTAGAAAATATGAAAGCATAAAATGATATGATCAAATGTTAGAAAGGTAATTAGAGTATTTGAATGTGTATAAATATGGTTATAAGCAAGAAAATGGCAAATGTGTTAAAGTGGGTACAATGCATTTGTAAAGCTTGAGTTGTGAGCTTGGTTGTGACCCATTTTAGGGGATGATTTGAGTTGTGATAACTTATTTGTTTCGGTGTCAAGTGACCATGGATGGTGTCTATGCATATTTAGGAAGTAATTAGAAGTGGAATTTTGACAAAATTTAACCATAGGCACAAGTTAGAACCTTTCATAGCCAGCGTCACAACCATGCTGAATCTGTTATGACCTTGACACTTTAGTCCAAAAGCCTTCAGGGCTAGGTGTCATGGCTAACTATATTTGTCATTGGCGTGACAATACTATTCACAACAATAGTGACTTATGTTTAAATGATGTTTTGGTGGGTCCAAAACATGCTAACCATGCTTAAATGTCAAAATATGATGTAAAAATATATGAAAACATGTTAATGAGTATAAATTTGATATGAGAACATGTATATATTATTGAATATGATGGAAACATAAGAGAATGTGATTAAAACATAAAGATACTTTGATATAAATGTCTATTTATCTACCTAAGGACTATAATTAAGATAGATGGTGCACCATTAAGGGATTTTACAGTACCAAACCAATTATATATTTTAGAGACAAGATGGCTAAAACTTGTGGAGCATCCTTAGTCTCGTTTACATAGATATATCATGATCCTTTAAGGAGGCTTAAACTCGTGAAACACTCTTGACTGGAAATCAGAGTGAGTAGGGTGGCTTAAGCTCGTAGAACGCTCCTATTCCATACCTCGTATCCGAACAGTCCAGGAACGAGAGTTGGGCTAGTAACTAGAAAATGTGATATGAATAGTAATTATATGTTAAAAGAATTAAAGTAGTGATTACAGAATGAAATGAAATGTGTGGTGACATGATTATTAATATTACAATAAATTGTATGCTACTCGTAGAATTGACATACACTCGAGCCTCCGAGAGGTCAATGCATTGATTAATAAATGACAATATCAAAGTAACATGCATAAAAAAATTTTGGTATATATGCATAAAATAATTGCATGAGTGGGGAATACCTTGTCGATGTTGTGATTGTATTTTTTATATGACTGAATTACAAAATGATGATAATGATGTGATTATATGTTTTGTTGATTTGCATATGTATACTATTAAGCCATGTGTAGCTTAGCGTATTTCATATGCACGTAGATCATGGAGCCAATATAAAGTTATTGTAGCAGTGGACAATAAAGATGCCTAATCCCATGCAGAGGAGACCATGTAAAGCATATCTGGGTCAGTACATTCATAGCATGTATTTATTTATTATATTCATTAAAGGAAAGTAACTATTATATTTATTAACATGTAAATATGTAATATGACATATAGTAAAAGAAAAAAAATGTAGCTCGACTAGATGCATAAGATAAAGGCATTGTAGGCCCAACCTAGAATATAAAATGTAATTAGAAACAAGTTATAACCACGCAATCCGTAACACTTTTCTATGTATTATGAGATATATTGGTAATATATGCAAGGTGTTACAATTAAAATTAAGGGAATAACATTTTTTTGTCAAATTATGATGATTGACTACATGGAAAATTATTTTAGTTTTACTCTAAATTGGTAAAAAAGTTTTATAAAAGCTTAATTTTTTTCCAAACATTTTTCTATATAGTTATTTGGTCCTTTGCAAACCCTAGATCCATTAATAAAATCTTAATCTGAATAGGCCTTACTTAAATTTTATTAAATTGGTTTTTGAAAATTTTTTTTATTCCTCAAGTTTCTAATATTTATTAATTAACCTACTAAAATTTTGTCATTTTCAATTTAATCTATAAAATAATTTTATTTTCTCAATTCTAGCATCGAATTAACTAATTTTCACCAATTATATATCTATTAATTTTTTTCCATTAAATATTATATTTATTAACTAATTAATTAATTTAATTTTTAGTTTAGATTCCATTTATCAAGAGATAACAAAATATATATCATAAAAATATCCTACGCAACTCTAGGATAACGTACTAGTTGTAAGAATAAAGCAACAAAAAAAAAACAAACACTTTTATGATGAGTTGATGACTAATTCCAGAATGGAACCATGAACATAAATGATCTAAGAAGGTTTCTGATTAATATTTAAAGACAATAACACACAAGAAACTACCAGCATACACAGTCACAAACACACAAGGACACTATTTTCTCTCATATCAACCAAAAAATTTTACTTGTCTTAGGTTTTAATGTCAACTTTAAAAGCATTAACTTTGAAGATGAAACATTAAAGAGAGAAAATGCAGCTTCTTCTTCTTCTTCTTCTACTGCTATTTTTTTTTTTGTTAAAATTGAACCAATGTATGCTCAAAGTATATTAAAAATATTTCAAAGATATATCATCTGCGTACATTTTGGGTAACTTTTAGATTTGTATACTATTGTAATTATTTTTGTGCGTTTTCAGTAAAATTAAAAGACTGTAATCGCCAGTAATTATGTAAATATTTTACCATTTGCTTCTATTTTTTGTAAAATTCCCTTTTAAAAAACATTCAAGCAAAGGACTGGTTCGTTCTCTTTCGTATACACAAGAAGAGAGAATAACTCTATAGATGATACTTTGGCTAAACATGGCGTTACCTAATAGAGTAGCTTTATTGTTTGGATTTAGTTGTTCTTTTCCTTTCTAGCAGATTTCTTTTAATTTTTTCCGGCTGTTTTGGTATAAGACTTGTTCATGAAAATATTTCTTAGTTTGATGTAGCTAAAAAAACTATTTACCAATTTAGAGTACTTTTCTGAAAAAATTTCAGACTTGTGGTAGTTTTAGGCTGGTAAAAGGATCAAGCGCTAATTGGAATGGTGTGTGCATGTGCCAGTTGAACTAGTGCATGGTTCGGTGCCCCAGTCCAACTAGCTCACCATGTGCAAAGAATTTTGTTGACAAATTTATTCATTAAATTTTTGTAAATTTTTATTCATTAAATTTCACTTAATGTATAATTAAATTCTAAATTTTTTATTTATACATTTAGATTATTCATTAACTCGTAAATATAATTTATATTAATTAATTCATAAATTATGAGTTTTTATTTTATAAATTTATATTAATTAATTTATAATTTTTTGAATTTATAAATTATATTTATTCATTTAGTTTATTCATTAACTAGTGCAATTTCATAATTAACAAAAAACAATAACTAAAGTGTCATTGCATGCATGCATGAATGAAAATAATAATAATAATAATAATAATAATAATAATAATAACATTGCATGAAATTTAAGGTGGCCAAGATGGAATAATTTTTTTTTATAAAAAAAAAAAGAGGATGGTGCGCCACCATCAACAAGTGCACCTCATTTTTGTGAGCCGCTTCAAGTAGCGCATGTAATCGTGCGCCATTTCATCTAGTGTCTTTTGTATTTTCTTTTGCTAAATCACCAAAATGTACGATAATTTTAAATTTTGTTTTAAAACAACCACAAAACCAGAATTTTGAGAAAAAAAATTATAAAATGGTAAATAATTTTACTAACTACCACAAATTAAGAAATATCCCTTTGTTCATGTCCGAAGTTGATGTATCAGTTCTTAGGTGGGGTTTTTCATCATCATGGGTTAACTGCTCTTGATGATTTTCCCCTTTTTTTCCTTAATAAAATGATGGCTTATAAAAAACATGCTTTTTAAAAAAATTATTTTATGGCTTAAAGACCATTATTTAATATTGTAAATTTATAGATAATATAGCTATTCCCTTAGTGTCTGAGTGGTGTTGCTAAAGTGGGCAGTGTTGTTGATTCCAATTACAAAGTTCTTGGTATGGATGCCCTGAGAGTTATTGATGGTTCAACATTTACAGAGTCGCCTGGTACCAATCCTCGAGCCAGTCTCATGATGCTTGGAAGGTAAATAATTCATCCTTCATGAATTAATCATATGGATTTATAACTTGATGGAGTAGGTTCTAATCGGTATTTTTGTGTTTACTTTGGTCACTGTTATTTGGTGATATAGTCAATATTAATTATGTACAAAGGAAAAAAAGGGTATGCTATACAGACTTACAAAACCTTATATGACAATTAGCCATATGTTACATGTATTATTCAATGTGGAATGTTTTCTATATTACAAGTTGTCTGAGTATAATATACGGTTGATTATAATTATGATTGACATCTTTACATTGACCGTTACTTTATGGATATTTACTTCATGCATTCTCATTTAATTTTTCATGACATTTGGGGTAGATTGGACTGTAATAAAAATTTAATTGAATTAAGTCTTTATGGCTTGGTTTTCAATTGTAAGGATTAGGCATGTTGAGCCATGTGTTTGAAGTTTTAATCCGGATGTTTTGATATCCCTGAGGATCGGATTATGCATGATAGATATTTACAATATAATACAGATTGATGATGGTATTTCATTAATAGATTTTTGAGATGAGACAATAATGTTTGGAATATAGTTACTTGATGATAATACATAGGACTTTGTGAAAATGATTTTAATTAGATACAGACTTACATGACAAGCAGATTAATTAATTTGGACAGGTTTACATTTGATATTAGAGTAGCATCCTCGAGTATAGTGGAATTATTATACTATATTTGGGGAGGGGGTGTTCTATTGAAGTGGATTTTGACATCCGTAGAGTGTACAATTTCCTTTTAAGGAAAATTTTGTTGTGAATTGACTTGGCCTGGTATAATTTTATGTGATGATTTCAAATTTACTTTACCGTTTTCTTCTCCTCAATGCTCACTCTATATGCTAATGCAAAATGAAGATTTGCAATAACATTCTAGTCCATCTTATTCCATTTTTCATTATCTGTGAATTCTATCGGTCTTTCGTTGATAGCCGCCAGACAATTATCTTTTCTCAATATATCACCTTTTTAATTTCTACAATGAGAAATTACTCCCATTGAATATTTCAATATCAAATTTTGTCATCATTTCTTCAATAACAACCTTTAAGAGTAAATAATAATATAACTTATTTTTTGATGCAGAGGATCCATTGTCTAGAGGCAATCATAAAGCATGCAATAAGTAGATATTAATACCCAAACCTGACTATGATACTACTTGTTGTGAAAATTAGGATCAGATAAAATAGATTCACAACTAAAAATTTGAGAAAATAACAATAAAATGAAACACACAGATTTTACATGAAAAATCCTTGAAAAAATGAGCCATAGGCAAGGATAGAAGAATTTTACCAAGAAATAAATTGGATATGACAACCTCTCTAAATTTAAGAAGTGAACAATTAAAATATCTCAAAAATTTTGTAAAATGACTTGGCCTAGTACAATTTTGTGAGATTATCTCAAATTTACTTTATTGTTTTCCTCTCCTCAAGATTTGACAATGCTCTTTATGCTAATTAATGCAAGAAGAATATTTGCAATAACATTCCCATCCATCTTGTTCTATTTTTCATTATCTATGAATTCTGTCGGCCTTTTGTTGATAGTCACCAGACAATTATCTTTTCTTAATATATCACCTTTTTAATTTCTACAATGAGAAATTACTCCCATCGAATATTTCAATATCAAATTTTGTCGTCATTTCTTCAATAACAACCTTCAAGGGTAAATAATAATATAACTTATTTTTTGATGCAAATGATTCACTGTATAAAAGCAATCATAAAGCATGCAATAAGTAGATATTAATACCCAAACCTGACCATGATACTTCTTGTTGTGAAAATTAAGATTACATAAAGTAGATTCGCAATTAATAATTTAAGAAAATAACAATAAAATGAAACACACAGATTTTATATGGAAAACCCTTGAAAAAATGAGCCATAGGCAAGGATAGAAGAATTTTACCAAGAAATAAATAGGATATGATAACCTCTCTAAATTTAAGAAGTGAATAATTAAAATATCTCAAAAATTTTGTGAAATGACTTGGCCTCGTATAATTTTGTGAAATTATCTCAAATTTACTTTATTGTTTTCTTCTCCTCAATGTTTGACAATGCTCTATATGCTAATTAATGCAAGATGAAGATTTCTAATAGCATTCTCGTCCATCTTGTTCTATTTTTTATTATCTGTGAATTCTGCCGGCCTTTCGTTGATAGTCGCTAGACAATTATCTTTTCTCAATATATCACCTTCCTTTTTAATTTCTACAATGAGAAATTACTCCAATTCAATATTTCAATATCAAATTTTGTCGTCATTGCTGCAATAACAACCTTCAAGGGTAAACAGTAATATAACTTATTTATTGATGTCGAGGATCCACTATTTAGAGGCAATCATAAAACATGCGATAAGTAGATATTAATATCCAAACCTGACTCTAATACTACTTGTTATGAAAATTAGGATCAGATAAAGTAGATTCATAGCTAATAATTTAAGAAAATAACAATAAAATGGAACACACAAATTTTATATGGAAAACCCTCGAAAAAATTAGCCATAGGCAAGAATAGAAGAATTTTACCAAGAAATAAATAGAATATTAGAACGTCTCTAAATTTACGGAGTGAACATTTAAAATCTCTCAAAAATTTTGTGAAGTGACTTGGCCTCATACAATTTTGTGAAATGATCTCAAATTTACTTTACCGTTTTCTTCTCCTCAATGCTTGACAACGCTCTATATACTAATGCAAGATGAAGATTTGCAATAGCATTATTGTCCATCTTATTCCATTTTTCATTACCTATATGAAATTTGTCGGCCTTTCGTTGATATATAGCCGCAAGGCAATTACCTTTTCTCAATATATCACCTTTCTTTTTAATTTCTACAATGAGAAATTACTCTCATTGAATATTTCAATATCAAACTTTGCCATCATTGCTTTAATAACAACCATCAAAGGTAGATAGTAATATAACTCATTTTTTGATGTAGAGAATCCACTGTTTAGAGGCAATCATAAAACATGCGATAAGTAGATATTAATACCCACACCTGTCTTTGATACTACTTGTTGTGAAAATTAGGATCAAATATAGTAGATTCGCAGCTAATAATTTGAGAAAATAACAATAAAATGGAACACACAGATTTTATATGGAAAACTATTAGAAAAAATCAGCCATAGACAAGGACAAAGAATTTTACTAAGAAATAAATAGGATATAACACCCTCTCTAAATTTAAGGAGTAAATAATTAAAATCTCTCAAAGATTTTGTGAAGTGACTTGCCCTCATACAATTTTGTGAGATGATCTCAAATTTGCTTTACCGTTTTCTTCTCCTCAATGCTTGACAATGCTCTATATGCTAATGCAAGATGAAGATTTGCAATATCGTTCTCATCTATCTTGTTTCATTTTTCATTATCTATGAATTTAGTCTGTCTTTCGTTGATAGCTTCCAGACAATTATCTTTTTTCAATATATCACATTCCTTTTTAATTTCTACAATGAGAAATTACTCCTATTGAATATTTCAAAATCAAATTTTGCTCTCATTGCTTCAATAACAACCTTCAAAAGTAAATAGTAATATAACTTATTTTTTCATGCAGAGGATCCACTTTTTAGAGGCAATCATAAAGCATGTGATAAGTAGAGGTTAATTCTCAAACATGGCTCTAATACTACTTTTTGTGAAAATTAGGATCAGATAAAGTAGATTCACATCTAATAATTTGAGAAAATAACAATAAAATGGAACACAAATTTTACATCAAAAACCCTCCAAAAAATTAGCCATAGTCAATGACAGAAGAATTTCACCAAGAAATAAATAGGATGTTACAATCTCTCTAAATTTAAGGAATAAACAATTAAAATCTCTCAATTTTTGTGAAGTGACCTGACTTCAGTACAATTTTGAGATGATCTCAAATTTACTTTACCATTTTTTTCTCCTCCATGCTTGACAACGCTCTATATGCTAATGCAAGAAGAAGATTTGCAATAGCAGTTCCATCTATCTTGTTCTATTTTTATTATTTGTGAATTCCACCATCCTTTCGTTGATAGCCATTAGACAATTATCTTTTTTCAATATATCACCTTCCTTTTTAATTTCTATAGTGAGAAATTACTCCCATTGAATATTTCAATATCAAATTGTGTCATCATTGCTTCAATAAACAACCTTCAAGGGTAAATAGTAATATAACTTATTTTTTTATATGGAGATTCCAGTGTTTAAAGGCAATCATAAAGAGATTAATAACCAACTTGATTCTGATATTGCTTATTGTGAAAATTAGGATCAGATAGAGTAGTTCCGCAGCTAATAATTTGAGAAAATAATAATAAAATGGAATACATAGATTTTACATGGAAAACCCTCGAAAAAAAGAATTTTACTAAAAAGTAAATAGGATATTACAACATCTCTAAATTTAAGGAGTGGACAATTAAAACTCTCTCAAAAACTAGGAGAATAATAATATTTTTTTTGTTTATTGTCTCTCTATTTTTTCTTTTCTGTCCCCATAAGCTCTCACTATTTTCTCTCAACTTTGATGTGTTCTTCTTTGCATGAAAGCATCCCTATTTGTATGCAAAAATTGCTTTGCCATCAAGTGCGCAAATTATATTATAGACCCTAGTTCATATTGCAATATGGATTAATGTCTATTCATATGAGTAATTGTTCCGGTAAAAAAGAATCCCACTAAAGATCACCCACCTAACATGGTCCATTTTCATGCTCTTGAACGAATCTCTATCATGTCCTTTCTTTGCAGAGGAAGCTTTCAGTATTTTTTTACTCATAATCTTGCTATGCTTTCATCTGGATTTCTTCATTACTCCATTTTCATTTTTATTCTAAAAAACCAGGTTGAGCTTAATTGGCCTTGCAAAATTTCTGAAAATAGTCAAATTTATTCGAAAAAAATTCAATAAATTCATACCTACATATCAAAATATAAAAAATAATATAATATCCAATAAATTAAATCCAAAAAAATGAAATGAATTTGTATTAATATATGAAATGACTCTTTAATAATAAGCTAATGAACATTTACCTTATTCCTAATAAATCTACCGTTTATAACAAATGAAAATTTCTTAATAAACTAATAAATCTATAATTCATTACTAATAAAATTATAGTTTATAACAAAAGAACCTATAGTTTATATGTTATAGTTTACTATCAGTTATAGTTTATAAAAGTAAATTTTTATTAATAAACTAATAAACATTTAATTTCTTTGTAATGAACCTATAGTTTTAAAATAAATGAATTTTTCTCAATAAACTAATGAACATTTTTATTCATTGCTAATGAACTTAGATTTTAAAACAAAATAAATATTTATTAATAAACTAATGAACATTTACTTTATTTATAATAAATCTATAATTTTATAACAACTGACCATTTCTCAATAAACTAATGAACATATTTATAATATATGATAAATATTTACAAAATTATCACCGTGTATTTGATAGCGTGCTGTGTAGGTTTATTTTATTTACAAAATTAGCATCACATCTCATATATATAATAAGCCCTTTGACCATAATAATACATGGACTGGATCTATATGATATAACAATCCATCAAGTGGCCAAATTAGCTAACTTGCTGCCTAAAGAATGGCCTCCTTTGGCCAAAATTTGGTTCAATAAGAATTGGCCGAAAATTGATCCATTCACATTTTTTTTTAATAAATGGTGGTGGGTCCCACACACTTACATGGATGCCAGTGGGTTTGTGTTGTGGAATTTACGGCTTGAGTGGATGGAGGTGTCGGCAATAATGGAGAGATTTGCTTAAATCCTGTACCCATTAGAAGTGGAGTGCTAATTGTGGCGTGGCACAACCATATATCTGACATGCTCATGAAAATGGCATATAATTGGAAAAACCTTTCCCACCTCGACGGTTATTTTGCTTACCATGAGTACCATTATTAGAGTTGGCGCGTGAGTTATTGTTGTTAAATTCAAAAGGTGATATAGGTTGACCCGTCAAAAGCAATTGATCAGCACCGGCTTTTGCTTAAAACAGATATTGGGACACAGATTTGTCATCTTTAGATAAATTATGATGTTCAATGTGTAGCTAAACAATACCATAAGCTGAGGTTAGAGATTTCCAAACTTCGGCTGCGGAGTTCAAACCAATGAGACGTGGGTAGATTTCCTCAGTACGTTTTAGATGATAAAAGCCAAGAAAATAGTAGTTGATCCTTGTTGAAC
>CATIWF010033402.1:0-25664 GCA_949630135.1 Balakata baccata
TTGGGGTCCCTCTCATTGTTTTCCGATCCTCAAAAAGTTGAAAACTTCATTCACCAAATCTGTTATATAAAAAGCCAGTAGCATGCTACTGTTACACTGTAAAAATTTCTCTGCTTTGCAGAATCCACTCATAAAAACAAAATCTTTATTCTTTGGCCGGCATAAATGTGCTAGAGAAGAAACCGAGGTTTTTTTGTCTGTTTTTTTCCACTTACCATTTTCAACACAAAAATTTCTTTATAAATTCAGCGGTCAAAACATGGAAAGGAGAAAACTTTTCTCCCCTTTCATGATCACAGACTTCAACTGGTACTGGGTTTTCAGATGGGCAGATTTTTTGGTTTTTCGACATGGGCTTTTATCTCTTTCTTTGTTGCTGGTTTTGTTTTGTTTGGGGCAGTTAACTGTGGTTATGTCAAGTACAACACTGGAGGTGGAGTTGTCCCGGGAAAACTTAATGTTCATTTGATACCACATTCACATGATGATGCTGGTTGGTTAAAGACTATTGATCAATACTATGTTGGATCAAACAACAGCATTCAGGTCTGCTTCTGTTATATATATATATATATATATATATATATATTCCTTAAATCTAATGTTGCTTTTAGATTACATAAAAAGTTGAAATTTTATTACTTCTGATGTAGGGTGCTTGTGTTGAGAATGTGCTGGACTCAGTTGTGGAAGCACTGCGTCGAAATCCAAATAGAAAATTTGTCTTCGCTGAAATGGTATTTTTGTTTTTGATAATGGATATGTGAGTTTAGTTTTAGTTATCTTGTGGGGTTTCTAATGGTTATGATAGTGATTGTATATTTACTCAGTATGTTCAACTGCAGTCAGAAGGCTCTAAGTAGATTGTCGAACAATCTCTAAATGTTAAAATTTGATCTTACCGTATGTGCACGATGTGCATAGATCCGAAACTCTGCTAGCGCATTTTCTAAACAAAATTTTATCATAAGCCTCTGTGACATGCATGATTTTTGTAATGTAGGATTATTGCATGAATTCATTACATAATTTTTGTTTTAAAAAAAAAATCTAACAGAAAAGAAGAAGTTTTATGATAGAATTATACTTACATTTTTAATGTCTTCTGAAAACTAATTCAATAGAAAAATTTGAAATCTTAGACTTCCTGCTTAAATTGAGAGAATAGACTGATGAAATGTGTATTCATGAGAAGAATTCACAATCATTTACATGATGATTTTTGTCTCAAGAGTAAGTGACATTGCAAGTGGGTGCATATCCGAGATTTGTGTCAAGATTGTTGCATGATAGTGTTCTGAGGCCTCTGTTCATTCTTGTACTATGAGGTAGTTTACTGTTGTGTGTCTGAGATTGAGATTGTGATGTTAATTCTTGCCTTTTATCATTTTATTTTGTCCAGGAGGCAAGAATTGTCTTATTAACATTATCTAATGATGCTTAATGAATTCTCGATTTTTCTTCTTTTTTCTGTTTTGTCCAGAGACAAGAATTGTAATATTAACATTGTCTAATGATGCTTAATGAATTCTCATTTTCTTTTTCTTTTTATATTGTCAAAGAGGCAAGAATTGTCATATTAACATTATCTAATGACGCTTAAATTCACAATAGGCTTTTTTCCAACGATGGTGGCTAGAACAAAATGAGGAAATACAAGAGCAAGTGAGGAAACTTGTAGATGCTGGCCAATTGGAATTCATGTAATGCAATTTTAAAGCATTTTGTTTTGTGATTCGTGAATGAACTGGTGTTTTGAGACAGGGAGAAAGCAGGAGGTTAGCTTGAAGTTTTCTTCCCATCTATAACAAGCATTTTTTACTTTTCAATTGCAGAAATGGTGGTTGGTGTATGCATGATGAGGCAACATGCCATTACATAGACATGATTGACCAAACAACTCTGGGTCATCGTGCTATAAAGGCACAGTTTAACAAGACTCCTCGTGCCGGATGGCAAATTGATCCATTTGGACACTCTGCCGCGCAAGCTTACCTGCTTGGGGCTGAGGTACATGATCTTATCTGTGGTCAATCACACAATGTGGTGATTGATACAGTTTTTTGTAATTATAGTTCTGCTCTAAAGTCTAAACATGCTTCACTACTCCATTTTGCGCACCGTTGATAGTGCCTTTTCAGCATCACAGGAAAATTGCACACGTTTTATAGGATTTGAAATATATTTGTTCTTGTTGTGTTTTCAGCCTAAGGACTGACATTTTCTTATTGTTTTTGTTGTAGCTTGGATTTGATTCTCTACATTTTGCAAGAATAGATTACCAGGACCGAGCACAGCGCAAATTAGAAAAATCTCTGGAAGTCATATGGCGTGGGTCCAAAACTTTTGGCTCTACCTCTCAGGTTCTAAGCAAAATACTGTTCCATTTATCAATTTACTTTCTTAGGAATGGTTTTTTGAGTTTATTATCAACCTTTTCCATTCCCTTTTCAGATCTTTACCAATGCCTTTCCTGTACATTATAGTCCTCCACCTGGTTTCCATTTTGAAGTGTTTGATGACTTTCAGCCTGTCCAGGTTTTATTGTCTATCAGAATTACTTTTCCAAATTACTGCACCTAGATTCTGTTGTTGATTTTTCTACTAATCTGCTGCATTTCATATGCAGGATAACCCTTTGCTATTTGACTACAATGTTGAGCAGCGGGTTAACGATTTTGTAAATGCTGCTTTGAACCAAGTAAATTCTAAGCTCTCTCTCTTTATTATTTTCTGATTATGTTCAATCTATATTACTGTGTGTGGTTTTTTTATAACTATCATACCATTTTTTTTTCTTTGACAGGCAAACGTGACGAGGACAAACCATATTATGTGGACGATGGGTGATGATTTCCAGTACCAATATGCTGAGTCTTGGTTCAAGCAAATGGACAAATTGATTCACTATGTTAACAAGGTAGAGCTCTATGTCCATTTCTTTTCTTAAAAAAGTGAGAGAAGCTTAAAATACTTGCGGTGTAACATATTCTGCTCTGGCTAGTTTGTGTTCTTGTCAATTGTGAACTTGGGGAATCGCCAATAACTTTGATTTCCACTAGAGTTTGATACATCTTCAGGTGAAAATTTTGGTACAATCATCGAACTTTCTCACACTTTATAGCCTGAGTTGGATGTATGACTTTCCATAGCTGTCATTATTTTTCATAAATATTTTAATGAAATTATATATGTACTCTATTTGAACTTTAAGCAGAAAAAGTCTTTGATTTGTAGTTATACCTTTGTTTGAAATAAAAATCTTCGCTTCTTAGTGTTAATGTACTTCGTTTGAAATTAACAATTTTATGCAACTTTCAGGATGGTCGAGTCAATGCCGTGTATTCTACACCATCTATCTACACTGATGCAAAAAATGCAGCAAATGAATCATGGCCACTGAAAACAGAGGATTATTTTCCGTGAGTGTTGCTTGTTTCTTCTCTGTTGTTCAATTCTTGCTGAAAATACGTTTTATACCAAGTCTATTGTGTTTCTTGTGTTGTTATGTTTACTGGTAGGTATGCAGACAGGGAAAATGCATATTGGACTGGATTTTTTACAAGTCGCCCAGGCTTCAAGCAATATGTGCGGCAGCTGAGTGGATATTATTTGGTATGACACAAAATTCTGTCCTTGATGGTTAACTCTGAAACATATAAGAAAAATTTCCCCCTCCTAGATGCTTATCAAGCTGCAATATTCTGGTTTTATAGTAAACTGAAATATCCTATATGAAAACTTATTTCCCCTGTAGAATGATGATGACAGTCCGGAAGTTCTCATCTTCTTTCATTTTCTTACAAATGTTTATCATGGAAACCCCCACTTTTTTTTCTTTTTTTGGGATTAAACCAGGCTACACGGCAGCTTGAGGTCTTGGTAGGGAAAAAATCCTCTGGGCCCAACACGTATCGCCTTGGAGATGCTTTAGGGATAGCCCAGCATCATGATGCTGTCACTGGGACTGCCAAACAACATACAACAGATGACTGGGCAAAACGACTGGCTATTGGAGCATCTGAGGTGGGAAGCTGAATTTTCTCTGAATTTTCTATCATTTTTTTTCCCTTTCTGTGACATTTACACCTTATGTTTATAATATCTAAATTTGCTTGATAACTTATTCTGTAGGCTGAAGCTACAGCAAATTCTGCTTTATCATGCTTAGTTAGCAAAAAAACTGGAGGTCAATGTGCAGCTTCTGCATTGTCTTTTAGCCAGGTATTTTTCTTCTTTCTTTTTCAATTCTTTGTGTCCAGATAAGAGAGAGTTTCCCTGTTGTCTGATATAAAAACTCCATTATTTTTAATAATTTCATAGAGCTGGTTTAATTTGGTTGTATTTCTTACATGTCGATCATTGATGCCATATGTACTTTGCTACGAGAGTAACATAAAATTGCCAGAGTTGCTATACTGCAAAGTGATTGAATGGATTCCCCTATGGATGGGGCAGTGGAGATTTATCTGAAAATTTTATTTTCCTACCTACTGAATCTCATTTTTTATTATCTGAAAATTTTATTTTCCTGTCCTGACCTAATCAAGTACTTGTTTTCCTTCTTCCTAACATTTTCGAGCAGTGCCAATTGCTAAATATCAGTTACTGTCCACCAACAGAGGAAACTCAAGCTGGAAAGAGTTTGGTAATATTTACATTTGTCTCTTATGCTGGTTATGTTAATACTGCATTAGGTTCTGCACTCATCATGTGCAATTGATTTTTTTCAGGTTATAGTGGTCTACAACCCTCTTAGCTGGAATCGGACAGAAATTATCAGGATACCAGTAAGCAAAAGTTTGTGTTTTTATTGATTCCGCCAAGAACATATGAGTTTCAGCTGTCCCATATTATTTACGGCTGCTCAACAATGACATAATCTATAAGATGGCCATAAGGCCAACTTTAATGTTCTGTGCTTTTGTGCTTGTAAACGAACGTTATGCTTTTCAATTTAACATGGAAATGCCCGGCCAGGTTAATGATGCGAATCTTGTTGTCTCTGATTCTGCGGGCAAAACCATTGACTCAGAATATTTGCCAATGGATAATGTTACAAGCAACTTAAGAAACTTCTATTTAAAGGCCTACATAGGACAGTCATCCAATCAAGTTCCTAAATATTGGCTCGTCTTTCAAGTGTCAGTGCCACCACTTGGGTGGACTACTTACTTCATCTCTAACGTTCCTGGGATCGGTATAATCTCTGTCCTTCTACATTGTTTTCATACTTTACTGCCACCTATATTATTCTGGGTTTGCTTGCTGATTAAAACTATGGTTCTGAAATTTATCTTTTGAAAGAGAAGAAAATTTGAAAGTTTTTGCTTTTTCTTTCCTTCTATGTCCATTTCTGAATGTTGAAATAATGCAGGTAAAAGGAGAAATGGATTTTCAGTAACAGAAAGTCCACAAAATGATACAGTTGAAATTGGACCTGGAAATCTGAAGATGTCCTTTTCTTCCATCTCTGGCCAACTAACACGAATGTACAATTCTAGAACAGGGGTAAGTTTCTTCACATTTCCTCTACTATAGCTGGTTTGAGATGATGAATAATTTTGATTGGCTGTCTCCCATTTCATATTAGACTATGTAGGAGGCGCTACTCGTGAGGATTTAGAACTACTGAAACGCGCATTATGGTTGAAAATTTAACCTGTTGGTCCACTGTTTCAATTAGCCTCCATGCTCCAGTATCTTCTGGAGTTTTCCATTCATAAATAACATAGGAAGAAAGATGAAAGAAAAGGAAAATCCTACGGGTTTGTTGTACATGGACATGGTTTGATATGAAAGTAGAGATTATGTATAATTTTAATTGGTTAATTTTTCCTAGGTTGATGTGCCGATTCAGCAAAGCTATCTTTGGTATGAATCAAGTTCTGATTTTTCGGTATGTAAATGCTGTGCAATGTTTAGTATTTTATTTTTCACATCAAGTTCAGGCAGATGATATATCAGTGATATTTGCAGCAACCTTCTGGTGCATACATTTTCAGACCTAATGAATCTGGTCCCAATATTGTTGCAAGAACAGTGAGTTCTTTCCCTCCCTTCCTTTTTTTGGCTTGCTTTATCCATTCTGTTCATGTGCTCACAGCATTGCTAAATTCGTTTTGTATGATCTGCAGGTGCCTTTGAATGTTTATCGTGGCTCTCTAGTTCATGAGGTCCACCAACAATATAATTCATGGATATATCAGGTCAACTTATGCATTGCTTTATTTTTGGATACATGGATTATTACCAGTCTGTGTGTGGAGTATCTGCAAGTTTTTCTGAAAGTTTCTCGTGGTTATTGGTGTTACAATTATTGTATTCATTAAAAAATTACAGATATATGTCTTTGAACTGGGATGTAGAAGATGTCATTATGAAAATAAAAGAACTTTTGACAGTAGATAGAACTAAAATTTATCCATTTAGTGTGAGTGTTGACTAGGAGAACACTAGTATCAAGAATTCTTTTTTTTTTTTTTTATCTTTTTGTCCATCAGAAAGTTTTTACTTAAGAGTTGGGTTTGAGATATTGAAGCCAAGGCTTGCATTATCTGGATCTTCACTAACTTAGTCTACGTTTGTTTGTCAGGTCACAAGACTTTACAAAGACAAAGAGCATGCAGAAATTGAATTCACTGTGAGTGCCATTATCTAAATTTTATGATTTCTTTTTCCTAGAAATTCATCCTGTTTCAAATCTGTTAATTCAGCCGAAGATGATCACCTTGGCACTATCTGTTCTTTCACATCTGTATGCAGTATGCTAAATTTGTGTGATCGTATAGATTTATCTTTATTGTTTCTGACAATCTTTTCCTCTGAAGATCGGTCCAATCCCTATAGATGATAGTGTTGGAAAAGAGATCATCACACGAATGACATCAAATATGGTCACAAACAAGGTGTTCTATACTGATTCTAATGGGAGGGACTTTCTAAAGCGGGTAAATCTCAGCATGATTTCTCTCCTTGATTAAGAAAAATAAATAAAATAAAATAAAATTTATGTAATATCCTTTATGGAAGAACATGCAGTTATGCTTAGTTTAATTCCAGATGTTTGAAACGTAGAAAATTTATATGAGTTATGTTGGAAATTACCACATTTATATCAACAAAGTAGAACCTGGATAATTTGTTTGATCGTATAGATTTTTGAAGTTGATCGTACAGATTAATATCCATAGATTGGAACAATTTTGGTTTTTGCTTCGCAGATTCGAGATTATAGAGCTGATTGGAACCTTTCAGTTAATCAACCTCAAGCAGGAAACTATTATCCAGTAATTTTCATAATCTATGATAACCACTATTATGAAGAAATTCTCTTATTTTACAGTCATTTCCACCAATGATTTGGCAGATATAGTTTCTCTTTTGTTAACATCAATCCTTATGACTTGCCCAGCTTAACCTTGGAATATATATTGCGGATCAAAAATCTGAACTGTCAGTTTTGGTTGATCGTGCTGTTGGAGGAGCCAGCATCACAGATGGTCAGGTTGAGCTCATGCTCCATAGGTGCAAATTATTACTTGTCTTTACATTCATGAATTGCATTTAATCTTCAGTTTTCAACTTGCTAAACTGGTCTTTGTTTTTGTCTTTTAAAACACAAGGCGTACGCTCTTCGATGACTCCAGGGGAGTTGGTGAACCCCTTGATGAAAGTGTCTGTGTGGAAGATGAATGTGAAGGACTAACAGTACGCCCCCTGTGAAAAGATTTGCCTTTACACGTCTTTGATAAATGCTTCTTATTGACTTTCTTATCTTAACTCCTTGATCAAGTGTCTGTGCCGTTCGGACTCAGACAGCCATCAAAATGTTGCTTCTTCTGAATTTCAATCCACATCTTCATTCAGGTTCGAGGGAATTATTATGTGAGCATCAATCAACTAGGAGCTGGATCAACCTGGCGCAGAACAACTGGTCAAGAAATTTACTCACCCCTTCTTTTAGCTTTCACACATGAGGTAATCAAGGTTTTAGTTCACATGCATCTCTGCATAAAATTCTCTATATCTTGCTTATTTGATTGCTATTCAGAAGGAGGAGACTTGGAAGGCATCTTATGCCACCCAAGGAACTGCCATGGATCCAGGCTATAGCTTGCCTTTGAATGTTGCTTTGATTACTCTTCAGGTGAGGATGTGACTAGTTGTAGAATAGATCTAAGAGCTTAATATCTCTTTTCCTCTTCCTAATCCTACTCTTACAGGAGCTTGATGATGTAAGTATACTTCTTCGTCTGGCACATTTATACGAGGTGAAGAACATAACCCATCATGTTCATTTTATTTCATTTTGCTATTTGGATTGGTAAAGGACATGTCTGCTAAAGTATATAGATGTTAAACTTGGAGATTTTAATATCAGGAATTCTTTATTTATAATGAGTTTGGTAACAAAATATGTAAAATCTCATTCTTATTGATTCAATGCTGGAACTGAGATCAGGTGGATGAAGATGCCACATATTCAACACTGGCTAAAGTTGAACTCAAGAAAATGTTCACTGGAAAAGTGGTGAGACAGACTATGTTTCTCTGCTTTCTTTAAAAAGATTTAAACTTTGGAAGAAAAGAATCTGTAGGTGATAATGGGTTGATTTGTGTTTGAACTTTCAGATAAAGGAAGTGAAGGAAATGAGCTTATCAGCAAACCAGTACAAGTCAGAGATGAAGAAGATGAAGTGGAAAGTTGAAGGTGATAGTGGAGATGAAGCTTCACCTGTTAGAGGTGGCCCTGTTGATAGTTCAACTCTTCTTGTTGAGCTAGGACCCATGGAAATTCGCACTTTCTTGCTCAAATTTTGAAAATTTTTTTCCCTATTGCATCTACTTTTCATATGTATAATTTTTTTTCAACTCAAATAGGGAAATAAATTCATTATCTTTCTTCTTCCTTTGAATAGAAGAATAATATATTCATGAATTTAATGTTCATGGATACTAAAAATCTGAATATAAAATGAGAGATAAATGCACAAATTTTATCAAATTTTATCATTTTGTTATAATTTGTTATCAAAAATTTCATAAATGTTTTAATTTAGTATTCAAGTCAAAATTCCAGTCTGCAGGTCAATATGTTATGTCAGTCGGTCGATATGCCACATCATCTTTTTTTTTTTACTAAAATTTTAACTTGTGTACTAAATTGTAATATTTTTTAAAATTTTGGTATCAAATTGCAACAATTAAAAAATTTAATACTAAATTGTAATAAAGTGACAAGATTTAGTACAATTTATACAATTAGGCCTATGAAATGCATTCAAAATTTGGAAAAAAAATATTTTAACCTTTTAATAAACTTGTTCAAAGCGAATTTAAAAAAAAAACAAATTTGATATTTTATTGAATTATTATAAAATTATGATGAGCGAATATCTATTTCTAAAAAAGCTTAATTTTAATATATAATGATTTTAGTATAAATAATAATTCATATTTAAGTTAAAAGAGCTTACTGATCATATACCTTAATAGGCGAAAAGAGAATCGTATGCCTCAAAATCGCCCATATAAATTCAAAAGTATAATAGAAATTTCCAGATTAAAATTCATTTTGATTCAAAAATTTTTATTTTTCATTAATTTGACTTAAAAAAAATAATCTTAATTCCAAGCCGATTATCAAATACAAAAAAACATTATAATTTCCAAATCAAAACGGCTCAAATGTATATCCATCTTAATTTTTTTCTGTTTGTTCCAAATGCCAATTTTTTTTTTTTAATGAATTTATCCCTTATAACATTTAAAAAAATGTAACATAGTTATTTTATGTTGACAAAAGGTGAATTGAAATACAGTTAACCTTCTAGCTATTATATTAAGATGATTATTGGTTACGTTTTTTAAATATTAGAGGGATAAAATTGGTCTAAAAATACGTATACAGAGCAACCAGATCCAAAAATCGATATATATGGTGAGAAAAAATTAAAAAAAAAGTCTCTATGGTTTATACATTTTTTATTATTATTATTATAAACCAACGGTAAGAAAAAGGGGAAAAAAAGGGTAGAAGGATGGTCATTCATTTTGCTTCACAATAGCAGATGGCAGAAGCAGCTCCACTGCACTGACCTAAATCCAATTCAACAATCTCAATGCCATCTCTGCTCTCCTCTCGTCGAACGCTTAATTCCATCAGATTGTTCATTTAGTATTTCTTCATTGTGACCTGGTACCTGCTCTTTTCTCTCACCATCTCATTCAGTATTGCCTCCTCAATAATTTATCTTGGAATTCTTTTTATTTATTGTTTTTTTCACTTTGGTTTTATCCTAAATTATTCTAGGGTATGGGATTCTTCTTTCTCCGTCATTGCATTATGTCTTGCTTATCAATTTGGGGATTTTGTGGACTCTTAACTTCTTTTGTTTTCCTTTTTATTTATTGTTGTTATAGTTTTTTGCCTTAATTGCTTGAGTTTTAGTTCTGTATATCAATGCCATTAATGAAACTGAACTTTTCAATGCAGCAACTTAAGTACTGGGTAATCCTTGCATTGATAGGGCTTAAATGTTTTCTAAATGGAAACTGCATTAGTTTGATTACACTTTGATCACATGAAGATATTTGGTTAATTGTATTGTTCCTCTCCTGTTTTGGTTAAAATAAATTGTTAGCCGTCATTGTACTGAAGGATTATTTATTTGGTATTTTTCACTATATTGATACTGAAGGATCTTTTTTTTATTTAGCATTTAGTCCATACCACTAATTCGTTTTTGTCTCAGTTATCGTTATTTAGCCTACAGTTCCTTCGAGTTGAATCAGATGTAATATCATGTTTTGCTACGAAGATACTTGCTATGGTTTATGCTACTGATACCATGCAGTATATGTGTTGTCTGTTTGTTCGTACGTATGTAATGTGCCTGTTTGATATACGCATTCACTCATGCAGATCTATTTCTGCTAGTGGACCTCCTGTTCAAGTGATTGAATTATTTTGTTTCTAATATGTGATAGCATGTTTTATACATACATGTCTGACTTAATGAATTGGGTTCTAGCTCCCCATATTGTAAAATTGATTTGAATTTTGATTTAAGATGGCTACCAATCAGATTGTGGCCTTGACCCGTATAATGATTTGTTTGCTTTGATTTACTTAGGTCCAGTTATGCATATCAAATAATAAATTTGATAATTTTCTAAATCAGTTGTTCCTTATGGCATTATGTTGCAGAGGCATTTTATCTGGACTGGACTGAATGGAACAGGTCAGTTAAAATTTTGCATTTTGTGATTTTTTCTGGTTCCTTGACACTTTTCCTTGTAATTTTACTGGTTATAATATTTAAATATGGCAGTATGAAAAAGTTGAAAAAATTGGTGAGGGAACATATGGAGTGGTATACAAGGCTCGTGATCGAGTTACCAATGAGACAATAGCTCTGAAGAAAATACGCCTGGAGCAGGAAGATGAAGGTGTTCCAAGCACTGCAATTAGAGAAATTTCCCTATTGAAAGAGATGCAGCATGGGAACATTGTCAGGTATCTTGTTCATTTAGTTGATTGAATTAAACATTGGAGCATGGTTGCTTCAACTCTTTAATTTGCCTTAAGTACTTAGGTCAGATATGGATAGTTGGACATGAGTATGATAAGCGGACTTCACATTATTGGAGAAGATCTGAAACTGAGCAAGATTTATGCTGAGACAAATACAAATATCAGATAATTATCCCTGAAATAAAAGGGTTAAAGATTTTTTCCTCTCCGAATAAAATGCACATTGCAGAACAGTCTAAAGCAGGCGGAAAGCTCCTTTTAACTTCTTAAGTATTTCGGCCAAGTTAATGCATACTTGTATGTGTGCTTGATTTGTTTACATCTATTATTTGTTGAAATCAGTGATATACTGGGGGCATGATGGTTAGGTGATCACCCAAATTCCTCTGTCACCACTCATTTTTATCAGCCAACTTCATCTCATTGAACTGCATCTTTGAAAAGGTCATTGTGAAATGTTATTCCTTCAGGTAGATTTAGGCTATCCTGGTTGTTCGCGTGAGTTTTGACCTTTATTCTATTAATCAAAAGCCCAATTTTCGTTATATATGTGCTTGACTTGTGCATGCCCTTGCAAATTTCTTTCGCAATTCATAGTAAATTTCTTTTGCAATTCAATGGAGATTTTCATATAAAGTTATAAACATTATATATGAGCTTCTTTTCCTGCTCATGGAACTTGCAGCGGTATGTATATATATGTGGCCTTTAATTAATTTTATGCATATATTCTAATGCTTATTTTATACTATTTGTATTGTTTCATGAACTGACACTGTTAAGTGATTATTTTTTATTTTTTTAAATGCTATTCTATACTTTATAGTATCTATTTTTTTCCTCTCACCTCTTTCTTTGATCTAAGGCTTTTTATTCTTTTGGATTAACTAGCATTAACATTGCATGTGTGCTACTAGCATTCATAGCAAAACTTCCCAGAAGTTTTTACCTATATTAGCTACAAAAATTGGTGCTCTTTGTCAATAGTGTCTTTCCTGGCCTAATAATCTATTTGTTTTAATGAAGTTGATGTTTTTATTAGACGCATTTATATCTTTGCATAGTCTCAAGTATCTTCTTAATGTTTTTTTCCCCATATTTTAGATGTACATTTTAACAATATATTTGACTAGTATCTTGGTAATAGGTTGCAGGATGTAGTGCACAGTGAGAAGCGATTGTATTTGGTTTTTGAGTATCTGGACTTGGATTTGAAGAAGCACATGGATTCTTGTCCTGAATTTGCTAAGGATCCTCGACTTGTTAAGGTAAGTGAGATATACTTTGTGCCCCTCTGGAGGTTCATGGATTCTTCTTATTGCGGTACTTTTACAGTATCCATATGGACAGGTTTTTTGGGTTTTAGAGTCCTATCTGTGGTTTCAACTTTCAAGACAATCCCTTATTATAATAGTCATTTAGTCCTTAAAGAATCAGGCAATCAGCAACCTGTCGTATCATTTTCAAGCCAGGTGGAAAAAAGGGTTGGTCCCCCTATGTGCAATGCCAATTTGTGCAACTACATATGTACTTAGTCTACCATGGTTGGATTATATGTTGGCCTTTTTCATTCTATGTCTCTATTCCTGTTACATTGTTGCCTTATAGGTCAGTTTACTTGAACTCATTTTTACTGCACATCTTTCATGTGTCTGCCTTCAGATCTCTAGCAATAATGATGATGGTATTTCATTGATTATTGAATAATCTAATGTCACTTGTATTTGCTAACCGATTATCAACTTTTTTTTATTTTATTTGCAGTCATTCCTTTATCAAATACTTCGTGGAATTGCTTACTGCCATTCACACAGAGTTCTTCATCGAGATTTGAAACCACAAAATCTGCTTATAGATCGCCGTACCAATGCACTGAAGCTTGCAGATTTTGGGTTGGCAAGAGCATTTGGTATACCTGTTAGGACATTTACACATGAGGTATCAATAGTACTGGGTTTTTTTTCCCCACTCTGACTCCTGCCTTACAATATATACTTGAGTAGGAAGGATTTCTGAGTTGATGCTGTTTAACCCTTTGTCTTCAACAGTGCTATTAAACTTTGCAGTTCAAGTCATTGCTTTGAAATTGAGAACTAAGAGCTCTAAATATTTCAGAAAGCACAGAGTATTGAATTATGAATATAAATATGAATATATTTTTGGACATGTTTCTCCTTTACTTGGATATCCTATGGTCATGTGTAATCTCACAACCAGGTTGGAGAAGAATAATAAGCATGGAATCCTGGTTGGATTCATGTTCAATGAAAGAAGAGAAAGTAACATAAAAGAAAAAGAAACTGAAAATAAAAGAAAATAAAAGCCTGATCATAAAAGGAAAAAGAAGTCTGAGCATAGTTTACATGGTCAAATGTAGCCATTAATGTATGACTAGGTGCTGTTTGGCCTAAACTTCTTGGTTTGACAAATCAAAATACTTTCGTAGTTGAGATGTTCAAATATCAATAGTCCAAGAGACAACTACTATTAACTGTAAATTTTAATGTGTGCGAAAGATTTGTAATATTTGAGACAAACATTTACAATTTTTTGACACTTGTCATGCTTGGCTTTGCTGGGCCATCTCTCTAGGTTGTAACTCTGTGGTATAGAGCACCAGAAATTCTGCTTGGATCTCGGCATTACTCAACACCTGTTGATGTGTGGTCAGTGGGATGCATTTTTGCTGAGATGGTGAACCAGCAGCCTTTATTTCCTGGGGACTCTGAGATTGATGAATTATTCAAGATTTTCAGGTGCTATGTCTGTTCAACCACTATTCTGTACCCACGATATTTCTATTTGTCACTCAAATGTTTGGGTAGCCATGAGTAATTATTTTCTGCAGTTAGTGCGTCCTGGACCCTTAAGTTCCTCCATATATATTTATGCTATGGTAGAATAATGTGAATATTTTATATGGAATAAAAAGGTTTACAACTTTACACTGTTATTCTTAGGACAATTTGGTCAGAGTGGTTATGTTTCCAAGGTCGGTTCATAATAAAGTATCCACTTTGGACATCCATAATTAAGAATTTAAGGGAGTTTCTTACTGGTTTTCTGGGATAAGCTGTTGGTAATGTTGTCTCACATGAAATTATTACATGTTAGTATGGTATATAAACATACTTTAACATGTTGCTAACTCAATCGTGGCCTGGTGGGAGAATAAACACCATTCAGTATGAACAATCAAAGGTGCACATGCACCTATTTCCGCTTTCTGCACATGCCCACATACATACTTGTATTTTGATTTCAGTGAAGTCATTTGGTTTGCTTGGATGTTCATACATGATATTTTAATAAAATTTATAATGGAAGAAGTTGGAAAAATCTCAGTACTACCAAATGTGTGTGTACCTAAGCATTATAATATTTAAACATGCATTCATGCAGGGTCTTGGGAACACCAAACGAGGACACTTGGCCTGGAGTGACTTCCTTGCCTGACTTCAAGTCTGCCTTCCCTAAGTGGCCGCCTAAGGTCGTTCTTTATTTATGATGTGAATTCTTATATTTTGTTCAATTATGATAGTCTAATGACAAGTATTTATGCATGCTTTACTTTGCAGGACTTGGCAACTGCAGTCCCAAGTCTCGAATCAGCTGGTGTTGACCTTCTTTCTGTAAGTTCAAAATTCTGTGTATCCGATGAAAAACTCTCTCTCTCTCTCTCTCTTCTGGAGTGACTTCCTTGCGTAGAATCTATTCTTGTCCTTTCAATGTGTTGATGTTTGTGGTTCTAACTTGTCAGAAAATGTTGTGTTTGGATCCTGCCAAAAGAATTACTGCCAGATATGCTCTTGAGCACGAGTACTTCAAGGATATTGGTTTTGTACCCTAGTTATGGTTTTTATCAACAATATATATAGCATGTATAGCTTTTGATGGATTTTGGGTGTGTGAGAAACATGGTTTTTTCTGTTTACTTTGCTTTGAACTGATCAATTATCTTGGAATTGTTTAGCAATTAGTCTTAGAGATTAAGGGAAGATACACAAGAGTGGTGTTTTTCATGCATTTTCAGTTTGCTTGTAATGGACTATATCATGCTTCATTAAAGTATATTCCAGCCTTCAGAAAATGAAAAATATATTCTGGATTGTTATATCAAACATCGGAGTGCAAGTATCTATAAGGCACATGCTGAACGTAAAAAAACTGGTCCTCATTTTTTCAAATTAAACTCATGTGTGAGCACTCATGGAGCATATAGTTACATGCATCCAAGTGTATGGAATAATTTGTTATATATTCTAGTTTCCTCTTTTTCCATAATAGTTTATTATTGAATTGGTCTATAAATAAAGACTGTTTATACTACTTTCTAATGCAAGAAAATCCATCTATTCAAGCATATTGGGTATTGTATTTGTGAAAAACGTTTTTTAGAGAAAATTTTCATTTTTAATTTTTTGAAGTTATGAAAACTGTTTTTATAGAAAAATATGTTGGTAGATTTTTTTTAATAAATATATTTAAAAAACTGTTTATAAAAAATTTAAAAAAAATCAGTCAAAGAAATTTTAAATCTGTTTTTTTATACCCAACAACAATTACAAATACTACTTGGTATTTATATTTTTCTCTTAACTAATATCTAATAATTCTTTATTAGATCAGCTACATGAAAATATTTTATAAGAATTTCAAGCGGCTATTTATAATGGAGTAATATATTAATATATAATTATTTATTTGATATAGTAGTTTTATTCAATATATTAATAAAATTATATTTTACTCATGTAAATAAATATAAGTGCTTTTAGGAAGAATAAATTTTATATTATATATTTGAAAATGTGATTGCTAATCGGCAATTAGATTGTTGATAATTACGTTCACCCCCCCACCAGGAATCCACAATCTGCTTAAAACAAAAAATGCAAATTTTTTAAGAATAGTTTCGGGAAAAAAATAATCTTTTTGGCCCATGCAGGTTTCGAACCTGCGACCTTCGCGTTATTAGCACGACGCTCTAACCAACTGAGCTAATAGGCCATTTGCATGTAGATTGTCAACTAAGATTAATGGAGCAATTTACACTCAATATCTTTCTACACAATAAATTCTTAAACAATTCAACCCTATCATATTATACTTATATTATTTGACCGGTTATATTATCACTCTTTGAGATTTAATTTATTATATTAGTATTTTTTGAAAATAAAATTATTTATAATTAATACTAAATATATTAAAATTTAATAAAAATAAATTGTATAATTTTTAAATTTTAGATAATATTAAAAATTGAATAGTAAATTTCATAAACTCTTTTAACCATAAACTAAGATGCACACGTGACATATATATTCAGTATTGCTTTTGTCAGCACACGTGCCACTATATTATTGGTGAAAAAGAATATTTTGGTTTTGATTTTCTGTTAAATTTCATGGACATTAACTTATTTTGGATTATATAACTTAAATCTCACTTCACTTAAAATAAAAATTCAATGATAATTCCTTTCATTTTAAGGGCATAACCCTTTCTTTTATTTTTATTTTCTCATTTTAATTTTTAATTAATCTTAACTTTTATATAAACAAATGTTTGAATATTTTCAATAATTAACGCCACACAAACATAAATTACAAAATACAATAGAAAGTGATTGGTATTATGAGAATTGAGAGATATCTCATTGTTGAATCATCCATCAATAAAAGTCAAATTTTAATATTTTTATAGTTATTTTAAGAAGATAATTATTTATGTTGTATAGTTAATGACTTATTAAATATTCTAATAAATAAAATACATAATAGAAACAAAAATTTATGCTAAATTTTTAAAAGAAATTATACTTTATAATTAATATCATAGTTTTATTTATTTTAGATGTATAAATTAATCTCTAAACTATATCTTATAAAGCGAGTTATCTTCTCAGTTTTAATTTAGTGTAATTTAAAATCGATACAATTAAACCATTTAACTATTGTTATATTAGTACCGTCAATCCAGAACCGTTGAATCAATTCAGTGATGCAAAAAAATAATTCACCCTATAAAATATAATTCAGAAATTTATTTGATCAATTTTAAAATTTTAAAAAAATTAAAACAATAATTCGTTTTATAGGACATAATGAAAATACTAATTTACATGCTTAGCCTTATATTTATTTAGAATATATGGTGCGTCGGTAAACGCCGAACTGCCAACTACCTGAAGAAAGAAGGTTTTAAAATGATGTCGGGACTTCTAGAAGTCGAAACAACCATGCGTGCAAATCAGGCAATTTATTCATCGTCAAAATTTACCATAAAATAGCCATTCGTTTTATATTGCTAATATTTTATTAAATTGTTTGAATATTGACCACATATATATATATATATGCTGCCTCTCCATTTTGAAGTTGGCACTAATTGAAATCTGATGTGGCTATATGCCACGTCAGCAAATTGTACTTTCATAGAGAGTGACTTGTGATAAAAATAATATAGTAATAAATAATTGAATTTCATAATATATAAAAATTACTTTTGTATACCTAAATAGATATTATTTAAAATTATTATATAATATTTAAATAATTTATTTAATACATAAATAAAATACTATATTATTTTAGATTTTTATAATAATAATTATAGATTCTTAAAAAAAATAAAATTTTCTTTTTTCAGTTATTAAATAAGAGTTATAATGTTTATAAATAATTGTAAATTAAATGAAATTTTATTTAGAAATAGGGAGTATAGTATTAAATGTGGGTGGACTCCACTGTGGACGAAATTGAAATAATTTGACTGTCAAACTAATTTCTGCGTGGTTGATCATAGTTGTGTTTATTATTCTAAACTAATGTAAAAATTAACATTCATCAAATGGTAGTTTAATTAATATTTTCACTTTTGATCGATTTTTTTCACCATTATCTACAATTCGGAGGCTGCAAACTAATTTAGTTTCACATCAAATAAATTCATTAAGAACGTAAAATATTATTTTTTTCAAATTATATAAATACTCTATATCTAAAATTCGAATATTTGAATATTCTAGACAATCAGTTAAAGTAAATAAAAATTTCTACCATTACATCTCATTGTTGTTACAAATTTTTTTAATTATACTTTTGTGTTAGATTCAATTTATTAATATAATTTTGATTTAATTGACTATCTTACTGAATTTTTATTTTATTAATATTTTTCAATTTAGAAAAAACAACAAAAAAGGAGTAAGAATTAGACCAACCATAGAAAATTCAAAATAGAAAATAAAAGAAAAGGAAATTACAAAAGTAGAGAGAGAGAGAGAGACCTAACCCCTAACAGAAAACTACCTACCACCATCCTTCCCTCCATTTTCTCTAATCCCAATTGTTTAGGTGGCTAGAAAAAAAAATTAATTTTCAATTTTATTTTTTGAAAAAAAAAAAAGAAAAAAAAAGAGTCACAGTTTAGCATCTGCATCACGTTTGCCATCTCCCATTCTTTCTCTTCTTTCCTCTTTCTTTTTTCATTCAACACCAATTTTGCATTTCTCTCTTAACCCAAAAAATAATTCCCAAAAATCCTAAGACTTTAGGGTTTCTTTCCATTCTCAGAAACCCTAGACTTTTCTTTCTTCAATTTCTTCTCTTCAATTCAGGTACTCTTTGTTTCTTTTCACTTTGACTACGACTTGTTCACTTCTTTGATTTTTCCGTTCGGAATTGGAATCCCCAGGAAAAGAAAGGAATAGCAATAAAAGGAAATTCGAAAATTTACATTTGTTCACTTCGTATTCTATCTCTTTATTGTGCTGCAGTTCCTTTTTTTTTTTTTTTACTATTAGTTATTCGTTGAAATGTAATTTTGAATTTTTAGGACTAATTGTTTTTAATTGAAATTTTAGGAAATGCATTAAAATTTTGCTTTTCATTTCCTTATGTTAGTTGCATTCGTTGCGTTCGGGGTTCATTATATTGCAGAGTTTCTCGATTTTTCGGACTGGAATATAATTTGAGTGGGAGTTTTGAGGGCCATTTATCTGAAAAAATGAAACCCGGGGGGGTGGGGGTGTTTGAAAATATGGAGAAAGGATAAGGCAGTATTTGACAAAGGGGAATTTGGGGTTTGTTGAATACTGCTCGCTTTTGCATGTTGACAGTTTATTCAACATGTTATAAAGAATCAACATTTCTATTTTTTATTTTTACTTTTTTAGATGCCAATTTTAGTACATTGAAATTAGAGGAGAATTACGATCTACACCATGCAAATGACATTTTCAGTTTGTAAAAAAAAATGCCGTTTTTGAGATTTGTGTAACTTGATGCATTTAGATTTGCTTCATAAACTTTTCTATGGCAGCTTGGCATTATATCTAGTCATATTCTAGAATAATTTCCCATATTTTCTTTCTGACATTGTAAACACTTCCCATGTTTGTTAACTAATGTTTTCAAGAATTTGCATTTTCCATAACTATAAAATGATTTGAAAAAGCAACGTGATCATGCTATCTTACATTCTTGAAGTAGAATTTTGCTAATGCCTATGAAAGACTCGACTCTTATTACAAATGAATTTAGATAGAAAAATTCTTTTCTATTTCTAGAAATCACTTCATTTCTTGGTGTTAAAAGAGAATATGTGGTATAAAAATAGGGAATCTATTTTTTTTTTCCAAACCAAAAAAGATCTTGGAGTTTTTCTAATGCTTACTCTCAAACTCTTTGTTTACACGGTAGTTATATTCTTTGTTTCTCTTTTCATCTTTGGATTTTTATCTAATGATCCGGGATGTAATCCTAGACGTGAAGAATAGAATAAGAATTAAGGGTTTTCCTGATTTTTAAATGTTCTTAGTATTCTCAGAGCCGAGTTATTAGTTTAGTATGATAAATGTACATTGGTAAAAATTCTTTCTGTTATCACTCTTGAGTAAACACTAATTTATTTTCTCTCTGATCCCTGTGCCTTTTTTGCATCTACTTCAGCAATGTCAAGTTTGGAAGAGCCACTTGGTCTTGACAAGTTGCCAAGCATGAGTACTACTGACAGGATTCAGAGGTTCTCATCTGGTGCTTGCCGGCCCAGAGCTGATGATATGGGATTGGGAAATTGCTGGATTGAAGGAAGAAGTTGCAGCTCATCCAACAGTTGTGAGTAAGTGAACATTAGTAAGGATTTGCAGAAAGATAGATTTTTGGACTGTTATTGACTCCATAGTCTCACACACCCCCAACTGCTACTATCATTTTCAATGAACATCTACTGACTGACCATTGCCATAAACATATAAAACAAAAATCACATTGCTTTATAGCAAATTCCAAAAGATTTAAGTACTAAAAATATAAAATAAAATAAAAAACAAAACTCAAGCTGTATATTAGTTTTTGAATTTCATCATTCTAGAGTCAATGAGTTAACTATGTTGCAGTTTCTTGCCTAACATTACATCGTTTGTTCATAATTAAAAGAATTTGATATTTGAGCCATTAGTAGTTCTTTCTTGTTTCTTATTTATTGATCCTTAAGCCTCCATTTATATGCAGGGAAGGTTATGAAGAGTACACAAGAGAAACTTTTCCTTGGAGAAGGCACACAAGGAATCTGTCACAGGGCGATTCCTTTAATCGAAGGACTGTGAGCTTAGGCAAGAACCATATGGCTCGTGGAAGAGTTTGGGATTCACGTTACTTTCCTGATTGTCAATATAACTCTACATCCAGTGACAAAGATATGTGGGAATTGACAAATAAGGTGATTCAATACGCTAAATAGAGTTGTAATTTTGTTATATCTTTTTAGGACTTAAGATATTGGGTACTTCTCTCTTTCATTTATTCAAGGTGTTCATATCATGTTAGATCATAGAATCTCTGTGTTAATGTCTTGTCCTGATTCATTGTTTTTCCATCTGTGTTGTAGTTTAGACAATTTATATTACCACTTCTTTAACTTATATTTATTTTGAACTCTTTTCTTTTATTTGGATAAACAGTTTTTCATGGGGATACCAAAGTTTGTGAAGATAGTAGAAGTTGGTCCAAGGGATGGATTACAGAATGAGAAAAATATTGTACCTACAAATGTAAAGATTGAACTAATTTGCAGACTAGTCTCTTCTGGGTTGCCGGTGGTTGAGGCTACAAGTTTTGTATCTCCTAAGTGGGTGCCTCAGGTAATCAGCTTTCATTATACAAGTAATTGTTGTAGCCTTAAAATAACGACTTGTTTATCTTGATTTGCAATTGCTCATAAATGTAATGTTTTTGGAAATAATCAATGCATAATTTGATTGTAATTCTAAAAGTCATATGTATATATACATGTATATTTGGTTTTTGTTGGATGATTCTATATTTACTTGTAAACAAGCCTAGTAAATAGGTAGTAGTCTTGTTATACATGTGTGAACAGGTGGCATTTTTCTTTTAAGGAGATGAAATTTTGGTCTTTGATTCTGTAGGAAACCACAGCATTTCTTGGTTGACTAAGATAGCATGGTTACTTTTTTAATGTTTATGTTGTCTTTATTATGTTTTTAGTACTGACTATTGCAAAAAAGCAGAAATTGGATGATAAAGCTTTAAATGACATTTTTTTTCCTTAAAAGTTCCCTGCTCATCAATATGTTAAGGATATATGTAATTTTAACATCAAAAGTTTATATTTTACCTTATTTTTCACTCTATTCTTTTCCATCCAAATTAGAGAGATGGATTTTAACTCCCCTTATTCTCTTCTTCTGTTTTCAAATTTCTCTCTCTCACACATAGTTTTAGATATGTTATTTAATAAAATTTTGAATATCTTTTTTGGAATTACCTATATAGTAGATGGTTTAAGCAGGATCATTATCTTTTAAAAACACTGCTGACTCCATATATAAATGAGTGATGCTGTTTTCATTATGTAATCATTGATTGGAGCACAAAAGCCATTTCCACTCTCTCCCCTTCCATGCTCTCTCTCTTTGACTTTGATTGTAGTATAGTATTTTCAAATTGAATTTTACTTGACTTGTTTTCAGTTTTAGTTCCATGATGCTTAGTTGAGTTAGATCTTAGTTAAGTTGTAGCACCACATGATTATTTACATTTTATTTTATTTATTTTCCATCCTCACCCCCTTGTTTTTTGGTGCCCTATAACAGTTAGCAGATGCAAGAGATGTGATGAATGCAGTTCGAAGTTTGGAAGGCTCTAGACTGCCTGTTCTGACTCCTAATCTAAAAGTGTGTCTTTGTTACTTGTGCATAAGATAGCATCTAACAATATAATTATTGTCTAATAGAAATTCTGCTCATTTTCTAGGGATTTGAAGCAGCTGTTGCAGCAGGTGCTAAGGAAGTAGCAGTTTTTGCATCAGCTTCTGAGTCATTTTCAAAGTCAAACATCAATTGTAGCATTGAAGAGAGTCTTGCTCGTTATCGAGCTGTCACTCGTGCTGCTAAAGAGCTTGGCATTCCTGTTCGTGGGTATGTCTTCTTTTCCTTTTACCTTAAAAATCTTGATATCTGCCCTGAAATTTTTGGGAGATAAGATTTTTTTTTGGCTTCATCTGCATCACTAGATCTAGATGAATTAGAAGTGCATTAGGAAATTTGGTTAAATATTTAGTTCCTACCCATTGGTTGCTTGCTATCAGTCTTGAGAAAGAGAAAATTGGACATAATATATTGTGCAAGTGTATTAGTATTTGAAAATTATTTAGTTCATGGGATTATCCTTATTTTATATTTTCCCAGATTAGTCATTCTCAACTTCTCTGCCACCATATTCATCTAATTCAGCTATTGGAGGTAAATTGCTGATATGCTAAGCCTTCTTTTGAATCTTGACTCATGCTTTAGTAGTTTTAACATTGATCTTCTCATCAGAGTTTTATGTTGTTGAAATCATCTAGTTTTGTAAAGATGTGTATGGAATCCTGTGGATATTTATAACAATTTGTTTTGGAATAATTTGTTACGGGTGCTAGACTAGTCAAGCCATGTTAATAATTATTTATGTGCATTTAATCCTGGCCTATTCATTTTATGTCACACTAGCATTGTTTTCTCAATGCATAGACTCTTATTTTGATGCTTTTATTGAAACATGGACTGAATGATTATACTCTGGTTTTTGAACACTTAAATAGGTATGTATCATGCGTTGTTGGATGTCCTGTAGAAGGAGCAATTTCAACTTCGAAAGTGGCATATGTGGCAAAAGAACTTCATGACATGGGTTGCTTTGAAATTTCTCTTGCTGATACAATTGGTGTTGGTACACCTGGTAATTCTTCTGGCTTTTCTTTCAAGTTGCAATCTTACACACACGCTCTAGCTTACTTCTGTTGCGGGTAACTTTTTCAATACTCATAGGGAAATCCTCCTGATTTTGTTATTGTTACAGCTCCTTCATCATACCAATAAGTAGTTCTAGATGAACTAATGAAAGGGTTATATTCTTATACTCACGGTGCATGGCATTACTTTCTCTCTGAAAATTCAATTTCTGTTGCAAGTAGTTGACAAATTTCTTGGCTTTTTAATTATGTTTTGGAGCCTCCCATTGTATTTTTGTAACATTAATGTTATTCTATAATAATTTTCTATCTCAACATATCATGCATTATGCTGTTTGTATGATACATTTTGGCACCTCTAATGGGCTTTTAGCTGCAAGTACTGGGAATAAGGCATAATGAGTACTGTAGAACTGATGATGGAGTCAGCAATTTTGTTTATCTAGTTAAGAAGCATCTGTTTACTATGTTGATGAACATATATAATCTTTATTTCTTAAAATATTGTCCTATGTAGTTTTTAGTTTACTTTTGATCTTGTTATTACCTTTTTCTCTTTTCCTCCTTCCAATTACATTTTGGTTTTTGTGGAACAGGGACTGTTATCCCCATGCTTGAAGCTGTAATGGCTGTTGTTCCTGTTGAGAAGCTTGCTGTCCACTTCCATGATACTTATGGACAATCTCTTCCAAATATTTTGGTTTCACTGCAGGTATGCTCAGGATTTAGATTGAGAACTGTATGATATTCAATTGTAACTACCGCTTGCAATATACTATGCTCATTTTGGAGTAGTGTACAGTTGTAAATTCTGATGAACTGATGAATTATCCAATATGACTAACTATGATTTCGTAAACATTGAATTTACAAGAATGAATCTTTGTTGTTCTTATTTATTTTATGTAGTGGCATTTGCATCTATCTTAACAAGTAAATCTGATCTTCTTAACAGATGGGGATTAGCACTGTGGACTCATCTGTTGCTGGATTAGGTGGGTGCCCATATGCCAAGGGAGCATCAGGCAATGTTGCCACTGAAGATGTTGTTTACATGCTTCACGGGCTCGGTGTGAAGACCAATGTGGATTTTCCCAAACTCCTTGCTGCTGGGGATTTCATAACCAAGCACTTAGGTCGCGCATCAGGATCAAAGACTGCTGTTGCCTTGAGCCGAGTTACAGCTGATGCCTCAAAGATATGAAGGTTGCAGTTAGCTACACCTCTATCCAGGTACTCTTGTTAACAAGGAAATATTGGAATTGACTTCTATTACATGTGCCTAGCATGTATGCCATTATATTTATATATACCATATAGATTGAAATAAACAGCCTGAGCCCTATATCTTGTAATCATAACTCCATTAAGAATTATGGTGCTCAGATGTATTTTCTTACAAGCAAAAAAGCTGCTTATTGAAAAGAAAAAGGAAAGAAAAGCTATCATTTCTTTATTTTTGTGCACAGCAGAAAATGGCTAAGATTGTTTTGTTTGCTTTCAAATATAAAAAGACCAACAAAGTACTGTTCCATTACTGATAACAAACTGTGTTTTAATATTAACAATGGCAAAGAAGTGATTACTTAAAAACAACAAAAGGAAATGCTAATATGCAAGTTTGACTTTTAGTGAAAAGAAAACCCTCTTGCCATCTACAGCCGTCCTCTGTATTGGTGCGGATCTGGGCGGCGTTGGCAACTATGCTAGGCATGGGGACAGAGTGTCAAAGTTTGTGGAAGTAGTTGAGATCCCAATGATGATATAGATCACCAATTCATGACTTCGACCATCAAACAAAAAGCAGAAATAAAGAGTGTAGTCTCCTAATTGCTTCCCCACCACCATCTATTTTCTTTCCCTT
>CATIWF010033414.1:0-38325 GCA_949630135.1 Balakata baccata
ATTATAAAGGTATAAATTCTGAATTTTCTTTGGTTAAATTAGTTTTAATTGGCACATGAAAATCCTTTGATTCGGGTTTTGAAAATTTTTATTTTCCGCTGCGTTATATGTATGTGATACATGATCAAAACCCTTCAACAAGACCTATTACTCAACCTAAATCTGTCTCTCCAATCTCTATTAGAGATAGGTTGATTAGTAGGGGAAATAAAGTGGCTATTAGGAAGTTCGGAAAATTTTAAAAATCAAAAGGCAACTCAAGCACTGGCTCTTATGCTAAAATTAGTCGCAAGTTAGAAGAGGGTCTTTTTCATATTGATTCAGCAAATCTAGAAAAAGATGGGAGTATAGGCCCATTTGGGTCTTCAGTTGATGGAGGAAACACCAGCTCAGTCTAGTTTTAGTTGTTCATTCTTTTTTCCTTTTTTATCTTTTTATGGTAGACAAAATAATGGTTTGGAATTGCCAAAGGGTTGCTTCTCACAATAAGAGTGGTTATATTCGAGATATTGTTAAGCAGTATCATCTAAGTTGTCTTGTTCTTTTAGAGACTCGTAATATTAGTACTAATGTAAAATTATCAAGAGATTAGGGTTTCAATTTTCTTTCAGAGTTGAAGCTGATGGGTTTTTAAGCGGTATTTGTGTTCTATGGAAAGATAACATTTCAGTTAAGGTTATTTCCTTTAACTACCAAATTGTTAACATGTGGTTAAGCTTCCCAGGAGTGCCAAAATTCATGTTTTCTGCTGTTTATACTGACCTCTCTATTATTTTCAGAAAAAAACTTTGGCAGGATCTTTCTCATTTTGTTTGCTCCATTGGTGGTTCTTAGTTGATTTTGGAGGACTTCAATCCTTTCTTTTATCTATTGACAAAATTGGAGGGTCTGATCGAGGGAGCCGCCCTTGCCTTCTTTTTCAAAAATGGATGGAAGAATTTATATTGATTGACTTAGGCTTCTAGGTTCCTAAAATGATTTGGCAGTGTGGTTTGCTTAGGGAACATTTGGACAAGGGTGTGTCGAACTTAGTTTGGCATATGGCTTTTCAAAATGCTTATATTATTCATTGTTATTACATCATCGGCCTGTTGTGATCAATATCAATCATTTATCCAAGTCTTGTGGGGTTGCTCCCTTCCGATTCTTAGCTCCTTGGCTCCTTCACAAAGATTTTCATGCTTTTGTTCAAAAGGCGTGGAATAATTATAAGAACATTGTGGATGTTATGAATGAGTTTATTTTGAAAATTTCAGTTCGGAATAAAGAGGTGTTTTGGAATATCTTCACCAAGAAAAGATGTGTCTTAGCTAGGCTTCAAGGCATAGAGAAATCGTTGGAAAGTAACTATTCAGATTTTCTCTTTCAACTTGAAGGAAAGTTAAGGCTTGAATATGAATCTCTTCTTCATCAAGAAGAACACTTTTGGAGACAGAAATACAGATATGATTGGATTACTTCTGGGGATCTTAACACTACTTTTTTCCATACCAAGCATAAAATTCATAAGGGGAAACAAAGGGTTGATTGTGTTCAACTTTTTAATGGGAGTTAGTACTCAGAAAATGATGTTCTTCAGCAGTATGTAGTTAAGTTTTTTGGTACTCTTTACAAAGAAGAGTCCATGGCTGCTACCCCTTATTGCATCCGAGGTATGTTTCCCTTATTACATATTGATTATATTTATGATATTATGAGACCGGTGTCTGAAGAGGAGGTTTGGGTAGCTTTGTTCGATATGAAACCCTTCAAGGCATCGGGTCACGATAGTTTTTGTGCAAGATTTTGATATTCATGAGGATTTATGCAAGGCAATCATCACCCTTATCTTGAAAAAGCATGAGCCAATCTCCATTAAGGATTTTAGGCCTATTAACTTATTACTAGTGATTTATAAGTTGTTAATGAAGGTGATCACTAATAGAATCAAGTTAAGCCTGGGTTTATTGGTGGATGGGACTCAAGTCATCTTTGTTTCTAACCATTAGATTATCGATAATATCGTCATTGTCCAAGAAATAGCTCGCTCAATAAGCAAAAAGCATGGTAAGAAGGGTTGGGTTATGATCAAAATTGATTTTGAAAAAGCGTATGATAGGATGCATTGGGATTTCATCTATGACACTCTTCTTAATGCCAGTTTCCCTCTTGAGCTTATCCATGTCTTTCAAAAAAGCTAGATGAATAGTCAACAAGTATTTTATAGAATGGTGTTTTATCTGATGCCTTTAAGCCTTCTAAAAGGGTTCGTCAGGGAGACCCTTTATCTCCCTACCTATTTGTTCTATGCATGGAATGCCTATCTCAGGCTATTAATACTATGGTTGCCAAAGGTCTTTGGAAACCTATTTGGTTAGGAAGAAATGGTGTTCCCCTTACCCATCTCTTCTTCATTGATGATCTTGTTATCTTGCTGAAACTTCGGTGGGTCAAATTTCAATGGTTCAAAATGTTTTGGAAGAGTTTTGTGCGGCTTCAGGTCAAAGAGTCAACAATAACAAAACTTCTTTCTATGCTTCAAAGAATACTAGTCCCCAAAGTATCGCATATATTTTTTCTATTTCGGGTTTCAAACATACTGAGAATCTTGGACATTATCTTGGAGTTCCTATTCTCCATAGTCATTTAGGTAGGAATTATTTCAATTATCTTATGGAAAAGGTTCAAAAAAGTCTTAGTAATTGGAAAGCCAAAACCATTTCACTAGCAGGTCGAGTAACCTTGATTAATTCGGTGATTATAGCTATCCCGACTTATGCTATCCAGACTTGTGTGATTCCTAAGGCCACGATTAGTAAAATTAATGCTTTATGTAGAAAGTTTCTTCGGGGTTTAGATGGCTCTAGTACTTCTACTCATCTTGTTAGTTGGGAGAAAGTTTGTCAACCCAAAAAGAATGATGGTTTAGGAGTCAAAAACCTTGATTTTTTGAATCAGGCCTTTATTGTTAAAATGATGTGAAGATTTTTTGCAGAGCCTAATTCTCTTTGGGTTTTGGTGCTTAAAGGCAAATATTGCAAGAATAATTTTAGCTTTTTTCCCTCTTATTACACTTCACAAGATAGCTCCCTTTGGCGAGGAATGATCAAAGCTTGGACTCTTATCAAAGATAACTTTAGCTGGTTAATTGAGGATGGGTCTTCAATTTCTTTTTGGGATGATAGGTGGCTTGGTAGGACGGCCTAATCAATCATCTTACTAGAGCTATGCCTATGGCCTTTGATAGTTGGGTTGTTAAAGATGTTATGGTTAACAACAATTGGAATAAAGATTCTCTATGTGATTTTTTACCAGTCATATTCTGGATATGTTGGATTTTGCTTGTATTCCTTATAATGATGCTGGCAAAGACATTTGGATTTGGGATTTATCTTCAGACGGGAATTTCTCTGTTGCTTCAGCCTATGATTGTTTGCTTGGTTTAGGAGATAATGATACAAGTGATCTTTCGAACTTGGTTTGGCATTGGCATGGTCCTTAATGAGATAAGTTTTTTTTAAGGTTATGTATTCAAGGAAAAATTCTTACTAATCCTGAACGAGTTCGTAGACATATTGTAGTTGATGCTAATTGCTCAAAATGTTAAATGGGAGTAGAGGATATTGTTCATGTGCTGAGGGATTGTTTGGTGGCTAGGGTAGTGTGGTGTAAACTCCTCTCTCCGGTTTATCATAATGTGTTTTTTGCTTTAGATATTCAGTCTTGGTGGTCTGAGAATTTAGAGAAGAGATTCTCGGCTAGATCTGTTTTGAGTTGGGATACTGTGTTTGGGTTCACTTGTTAGCTCCTTTGGAAATGGTGGAATGACACTATTTTCAGTCAAAGGCATACCCCTGGTAGTATTAAGGCTAGTATTATCTTGAACTCTGTCAAAGCTTTTATTAAAGCCTTTAAATCTTTGGGTTATATAGGAGAGGTTAGCCCCTCTTCCTGGTTTCATTGCTTTAAACACTGATGGTGCTTTGCATCGTAATATTACGAATGCAACAATTGGGGGTGTGATGTGGGATTGTAATGGTAACTAGCTTGGCGGGTTTTCAACCAAGCTGGGGCTCTATTTGGCTTTCAGAGCTGAGCTTTGGGGGCTTTTCTTAGGCTTATAACTAGCATGGGATAATGGTTAACGCAACATCATAGTTCAAACATATAACAAAAGCATTATTAATTTGCTCAGATCTTATCATCACACTGGTAATAGGCATTTAGATCTCATTGCCCATATCAATGCTCTACTCTGGCATGATTGGCAATTTCATATGGCTCATATTTTCAAAGAAGCAAACATGGTAGCAGATTCTCTTGCTAATTATGCTTTCTCTCAAGGTGACCTTTATGTTTGGCATGCTACTCCTCCTTTTCGTGCTCTTTTTCTCTTTTTGGCAATGTGTCTGGTGCAGCTCATGTTAGGAATGTTTAATCTAGCTGTTTGTCTTTTTCTCCTTCTAAAAAAGAACTAACAAAAAATTGCCACCTAAGCCAATTAAGCTACAAATAAATACATAAATATCACACTTATATTATGATTGTATTACAGTAGTATGAGCTTGTTCTACCAGTTTTCATTACCACGCTCACAATAGAGTTAGGACGTTTGTGTTGTTTTCATTGGGAAGGATTGACCAATCCTAACTTGGAAATCATGGATGTAACACCCCTTCATATAATTAGGAGTAACCCAACCATATGATGACATGTTACCAAACTATTAAATCTAATGCGGAAGAAAACAAATTTATTAAAACATTTTTAATGCATCATGGCCATGATGACTAAGAAAGAAATCTGCTTCAATTAAATCACAATATCAAAATAATTGATCTATAATAGCATACTTTAATGTTTACAAGAGTAACTAGTCCTTGAAAGAGCCATAAAATACAACACCTAAATGTTCAATTGAAATTGACATGGATAAATATATGAAGACTTTACAAAGGGGGTCACTATGTGACATATACTCTGTATCTCTCTATGCAAACTTTGGTTTCTAGGATCTTTGTCTTTTACAGCTCTATCGGCAAGTCTCTTCACCTACGTGAAAGACAACAAGCATCCCTATATATAATGACATAATAATATAAAATGCATAGGCATAAATAAATCTTGACATGACAATTGTAACACATTAATCAATAATCACTTCATAGGTAAACGAAAATAACATAATCAAATATCATGAAAATTTCATCATTGTAACATCTAGATTTGAATACATAAGAATATACATTAACTATCTTAGCTCTACTATATTCCATAAACCGGTTAATGCATGGACCTCGTGGAGGCTTGAGTATATTCTGATTGACCATTTAGTATTGATCTCTCAGAGGTTCAAGCTTCAAAGCTAAGGTATTAGGAGCTCTTCAACCCTAAAGACAAGTCAAATATTCTAATTCTACTTTTAGTTAAAAGTTATAAACATATGAAGATCCTCCAATCGGTTGTCACAACTCATATTGAGGGTCTAACAAAAGTTTGAATTTTGTCTATGGTCACGGCCATGACACTATAGTGTCACGCTCATGGCCAAACTGTTTTCTATGAGCTTAGCCGTGAGCCAGGTAGGAAACTCTTCTGCCTCTTTTGGGCAAAAGAGGATCGGTTGTAACATTATAGTGTCATGCCTATGACTTTCTAGAAAATTCAAGATTTTAGCAACTTACAGGTCTTTAGGCCATACCATATTTCACATACAATTATCTTAAGGTTTAGTCAGTTACCAAACTCGTCTACAACAATCAAAACTCATGTTTTTCATGCCATAAACATGACATCCATTTCATTTATTCTAATTTAAAGAATCAAACAATAATAATCATTTAAATTTGCATTATTGTGCATTTATTTCCCAAAATTCCATTCAACAACCATATTGAGTTCATTTATTTCCATATATGACACCCAATATGAATGTACATTTTCAACATTTTAAACATATCATGACATTCCAAAGGAAAGAGAAGGGTACTAAAGTATACAAACCTCTAAAAAAATTGAAATACCATAAATACTAAGAGGGGGTGTGAATTGGTAATTTTTAAATGGAATAGGAAAATAAAAATTTCTCAAAGAAGAGCAAGAGAATGCAATCAATTTATAGAGATTCAGCCCCCCAACCTTAGTTGAGAGTTGCAATCCACTATCAATCTACTTCAAGGTGTAGATTAGACCCTTATAAGCTTAAAGAAGCTACCTAAGTGTTTTCCCAAAGGCTTACATTGAAACCTTTACAAAATGTATTTGATTCTCAACCTAGTTCACTTAAAGACCTATTAAGTGATTGATTGTATAATTACTAACACTCAACAACCCATAAAACTCAAGAACACTTGAGTTTCAAGAATTACAAAGTAGAAGTACGTAAGAGAAAGAGAGGTAGCTGAAAAATTAATGCACAAAGTAGATTTGAAGCAATTAGCGCTTAATCAAATGTTCTATAACCCCATACAATCATAAATGTAGAGTATTTATACTTTCTTGAAGAGTTATAGCCATTAGAGATACATTTATTGCATTTATAGCCGTTGAACTACCTCATTAATGATATTTGCACCCATATTCATAGTCATGACAAAAGTGTTAACGGTCATGATAAACTTTGATTCAAGAAATTTGAATTTTGATACTCATCATGACAACTTCTTTCATGGTCGTGACAAATGGACTGGTAGTGAAGCCTGATGGTGAAATTGACCATGAAGGCTGTTGGATGAAAAATGTTTGTCTCGTGCATGCTTCATAGGCGTGACATTTGTCCTAATAGTGAAGCCATTTCTTGAAGGCTTTTTTATTCAATTTGATTTTCAAAACATTTTAAATGTTTAGCTTGATTCCCTTTGATATAATTGACCTATTTAAGACTTAAATATTTGAAAAAATTAAATTTTATTGCATAATTATTTGTAATCATCAAAATGATGGAAATACCCTTTAAGGTTCAACAATTTCCTCCTTTTTATGGTAACAATTAATTAAGCAATATGGCTTAGGAAAGAAATTCTCCCTCTCAACAAATACATATAAAAGAATAACGTTTGAAGTAAATAAATGAGCCATTGTGCTCAAGTATATAAAATCAAGTCATTAAGCATTCAAGCCAAAACATATGCAAATGATATAATAAGCCATATAATATAAATATAAGCCCTATAAATTTCTCCTCCTTGGGCACCAATAAAAAGAACCAAAGCCAAGGGAAAGAAAAATGGGCATAAGTATAAAAAGATAGCAATGTGTCAAAAATGTCTTCTCCTTTTGGTATCACAAAAAGATACTAAAAGAAATCTCACAAGAAGATACTTAAACCAAGAGGAAAGGACTCATACCAATATGCACAAGAAGTGTGATCAACATCAAGGTTCACAAGAATCACAACAATGATAAAACTAAATATCATCACAATGAACTATATCCAACAATGCCAATTTCTTTTTTTTTTTTTTTAATGAAATTCAACCATTCCTCACATAAAAGTTTGGTAAAGATATCTGTAAGTTGATTGGTGGTATCAATATAATTGTCAAAGGCGCGCCTCACAAGGCGCACAAGGTGCTAGCCTTAGCATCTCAAAAGCCCATAGGCGGGCGATGTCATAAAGGCACGCATAGGTAAGGTGCATATGAGGTGGGCCTCTTTAATAATAGTATTTTTGGTCTTTTAAGACAACAATCTCAACTCTTTATCATACATTTAAAGTAGGTTATGTGGTGCTTACCCACACTTGATTATTTCACCCAAGAAAATAAAATAAAAGAATAAAAAGAAGAAAGAGAAGAAGAAAATTGTATAGAGCTTATTGATGATGAGTGATGTGATGATTATAATTAATATTTATTAGGAGATTAGAAATGTAGAACCAATACCATAATTATAAACTTATAGTAAATTAGTAATGAAAAATGCTTTAACATTTCTACTATAGTATAATTGTACTACTCTAGGACTAGGACTAGGACTTTTAGCTATTTATAAGACTATATTTTACTTTTATTACCTCTTTTTCACATGTTTATTATTGTGTTTAAAATGCCTCATGAACATTTTCTTTTATAAGACTATATTTTACTTTTATTACCTCTTTTTCACATGTTTATTATTGTGTTTAAAGTGCCTCATGAACATTTTCTTACTCTTTTGAATTGTTTTTCTTTAGTATTGAGTTAAGTTCATGATTTTATTTTATATATGTGTTGTGTTGTTAGTTTTAGATTTATTTTCTTTCATTTTATTTTTTTTGGTCTTACTTCTGTCAGGTGCGCACCTCAGCCGATATGAGTCCTTAGTACCTTGGTGCACCTTTCACCTTTAACAACTATGGGTATCAACAAACTCAAGCTCAACATCACCAATCATGCAAGAAATGATGTCTAATTTCTATATGCTTGCTCCCATAATGTTGGATTGGATTCTTGGAAATATTAATACCACTTGTATTATCATATTTAATAGGAATGTGATAAAATTCCAACCTAAATTCTTTAAGTTGTTGTTTTATCCTTAACACTTGAGTGCAACAAAAACTGATAGCAACATATTCGGCTTTAGTGGTGGATAATGCCATAGAATTTTGCTTTTTGGAAAACCAAGATAAAAGGGAGTTTCCTACAAATTGACAAGTACCCAAAGTACTTTTTCTATCAAGAATACTTCTGACATAATCTGTATCCAAAATAAGCCACAAGATCAAATGAAATGTACTTATGGTACCATAAGTCTAAATGTTATGTGCCAATCAAATATTTTAATATCCTCTTAACAACATACAAATGAGACTCTTTAGGACAAGTTTGAAAATGTGCAAATAAGCATATGACATATATAATATCAAGTCTACTTGCGGTAAGATAAAGAAGGCTACTATCATACCTTAATATTTCTTTTCATCCATTTGCTTGCCATTCTCATCTTTGTCAAGTTTAATGGTGGTGATCATAGGAATCTTGCTTGCCTTAGCTCCAACCATCCTAAAACATTTGAATAAATCCTTGGTGTAATTAGCTTGATTGATGAAGATCTTATCAGAACATTGTTTGATTTAGAGTCTAAGGAAGAACTTAAACTCTCCCATTGTACTCATCTCAAACTCATTTTGCATACACTTTGAGAATTCTTCACACAAGCACTCATTAGTAGGACCAAATATAGTATCATTCATATAGATTTGCATAATAAGAATGTCGTGCTTATATCTTTTGATGAAAAAAGTTGTATCAACCTTACCTTTTGAAAATCTATGTTACAAAAGAAAATTACTTAACATCACATACTAGGTCTAGGGGCTTGCTTCAAGCCATATAAAGCTTTACTAAGTTCAAAAACATGATATGGAAGATTATGTTGCTCAAAATCTAGAGGTTGCTTAACTAAAACTTTATTTTCAATAAAGTCGTTAAGAAAAACACTTTGTATATCCATTTGATATAACTTAAAATCCTTATAAGATGCAAATGCAAACAACATTCTAATTGCTTACAACCTTGCAACCGGGGGTAAAGGTCTCATCATAATTTATTTTTTCTTCTTGGTTATAGCCTTTAGCCATTAACCTAGCCTTATTCCTAGTAATGGCTCTATTTTTATCAAGTTTATTTATAAACACCCACTTAGTGCCAATAATAGGATAATCCTTATTGTTAGAAAGATGGTGCACCCAAAAGGGGAGGGGGGGAGGGATTGAATTGGTGGCAAATAGAAATTTTCGGCTTAATGGATTTCTTTGAGTGTTTGAGCAATATGCAAATAAAACATAGAAAGTAAAGGAGTAAGAGAAGATTGCACATAAGGATTTATAGAGGTTCGGGTGTTAACAAACCCTAGTCCTCTCCCCAACCTCAATTGGGAGTTCTACTATCTCAACTTGAGATTACAAGAGAGTTTCTTAGCTAACTCACAACTAGAGAGTTTTCCTAGCTCACCCACAACTAAGTGTTTTCTCAAGGCTCACACCAAACCCAAATCCCTTGTGTTTTAATGGCTGACATAATAACCAATTTCTTGTATTTTGAATAGGCTCACACACAACCCAAATAAGAGTTTTTCTCACTAGGATCACTCTTACAACATCTACCCAAATGTTTAAGGTTAACACTTCAACCTTTCTTACAAAAGAGATGAGAATTAAAATTGTAAGAGTTTTGGCACACTTAAAATCAAGCTCTTATATTCTAAGGCCTTTTGGAGGTCTATTTATAGTATTTACCTTCCAATTAACTGTTACATATGGTGCCAAAACTATTTCTAATGTTCAAAAAAAGATTGACTAAAAGTTGTCTGACAGAGACAGTTTCTCGGTCGGGAAATTTATATATCCGTTGGAGCCTTACACATGGCAACCTTAGATTTGTCTTTTTCTTCAACAGCTAGTTTTAGTCAAATGTCCCGATCGGAAAATTTATTTTCCCGATCTGTACTCAAGTCCCAGTTGGGAATTTACTTGTCCCAGTCTGCATTTGCTATTGGAACTTTGAAATATCATAATGCAGTATTTTTCTGGTCATGACATATATTGTCCCGGTCTGTACTTGAGTCTCGGTCGGGAGTTATGTGTCTCCAGGAAATGTTTGATTTGTTCAATAAGCAAATCAAATCCATTTGACTTGAAACTTTGTACACTATCAAAACAACATTGGATGAAGACATTAGTAACATTTAATTTGATTGTCAAGATCAAACTAGAGATCAATTACCCTAAGATTAACAATCTCCCCCTTTTTGATTTTGACAATAAAACTAAGCAAAATAATTAAATTGATCATCCAAAAATGAAATTAACATGTTAACAAACAATTATATCAAGTTTCAAGTCAATCTATCATGTTTCATAGATCTCTTCCCCTTTATGTTCTTACATTTTGATCTCTCCCCCTTTATGTTCATACATTTTGCTTATGTTTTCTTAAATTTCTCTCCCTTTATCAAGATCAAAAAGAATATAAGCAAGTATAACACAATATCAATCACATAGGGCATAAAGAGAGAGGATAAGAGAGAATATTAAAAATTTTAAACAACATGATACCAAAAGATTATACTACATAAAACGGTCCTTTAACAAGGATATGAAAATAACAAATGATATCAATTGTTGGTCGTATAAACACATATCAAAGACATTAAGATAAGTGTATCATCTTAAAGCATAAAATATGAGTTTAAAGAATGCTTATCAATATTAAGACTGTTCCATGATCTTGAGGCACTATTTCATAGAGATTTCAATTTTTCTCTTATGATCTCTTCTTTAAGTAGCTCCCCCTTACTTTATGCCAAGTTTGAGTTTTAATAGGGTTGATCACTTGAGAGAATACATTTTGTTGAGCATGTGCCTTTGACCACTTTTGGGAAGCCTACAAAAGAATCAAACAATTTTTGGTACCCATATAAATTTAGGTCCATGGGGGTTAGCTCTAGAAGGTTCCCAATGAGCCTTCTGTATAAAACAATACTTGTTTATGTGCCCAAATCTCATACAATAGTGGCATTGCATGGATTTAAACGTTTCTTGCCACTTTGCATGGGGTTTAGGTTTCACAACATGAAAAGAATGTGAATGTGAGCTAGCACAATGTTGTATGGTGTGTAAAATCTTAGGTGCATGCCTCTTATACAAAAAGACATGGTTGGTTTTTTGAGGTTTCCCTCTTGTACCATATGAGCTTTTACTACTCTTCTTTTGAGTAGTGGCTTTGGTGTGTGCCTTGCCTTTGGCTTTAAAGCCAATTACCTCAATGAATGAGGTTTGTGGTGTGCTAGCCTTAACAAATATTGAGCTAGGTGGAGATGATGATGTTGAAGCTCCTTTGAAGCCTAGACCATGTCTCATTAGAGGAGGTCTTTGAGATACAATAAATGTATCCAAATTTTCCTTCCCCTTGTGAAATTTTGAAATTGAATTTCTAAGTTCTTTAACCTCATTTTTTAAAATATTAATTTCTTTAAGCAAAGAAGAGGTTAAAGGTTTTGATGAAAGATCATCCAATGATTTCCTAAGAGATTCATTAGATGTTTTAAGCTCTAAAACAATTTTTTGTAGATCATCAAAATCATTATTCAAATCCAAATACTTATTTTTATGAAAAATACTTTTCTTTTTAAATTTCTCAATTTCAAGGTTCATAACTTCAATTAAAATATCATCATCATCATCATCATCAGTGTTATTAAAGGATTGAGATGTAGAACATACCTCATAGGAGTCCTCTTTCAATGCCATGAAGCAAGGGGTGGCAAATTCTCCTTCGCTTGAGGAGCTTTCATCACTTGAGGGCTCATGCCTTCTTTGCTTCATGTATGAACTCTTTTTGTGTATTGAGTACTTGGAGGATTGATTGAATTTATTGTCATACCTCTTCTTTTCCTTAAGCTTTAATCTTCTCTTAAGGTTGACAATCTCTTCATCACTGTCTTCTTCACTCCTTTCCTTTTGGCTAGAGCTTTCATCTTTATAATACTTGGAAGTTGAAGCTTTGAAAGCTACTTCTTCTCCTTTTGAAGCTCTATCTCCTTGTCTTTTGCCAAAGCCATCTCATGTGTGAGAAGTTTGCCAATGAGCACATCTGTGGACATTTTACTTAAATCATCATTGGCTTCCTCAATGGCAGCAACTCTTGACCCATACTCCTTGATGGGAAGACTTCTCAAAATTTTGTTGTTGATATCTTCAAGTTTAAGGTGCTTCCCAGCTTTTCTTAAGTTATTGATGATAGTAAGGAGTCGATTAGTCATGTCGATAATAGACTCAATCGAATTCATCTTTAAAAGCTCATATTCGGACATGAGCAATTGGATTCTCTTAGACTTCACTGGTTTGGTTTATTCATAGTAATTCTCCAAGGTTTTCCAAATGCCATGAGCGCTTCTACAATACAACACTTTGAGACTATCTTCTTGAGGAATGGTGGCAAGGAGAATTGCCATTGCTCTTTTGTTTCTTCCATTTGCCTTCTTTTGAGCATTAGACCAATCATTCTGAGAAATTTCTTCCTCTACACCTTCCACTTCCTTGGTTGATGGCTTCCACTCCTCGTAGATAGTGTCCCACAAATCGATGGACTCACTATCCATAAAGAGCTCCATTTGATACTTCCATTGAGCAAAGTTAGCACCATCAAAAATAGGGAAATGATTGCAAACTTCACCCTTCACCATTTTGATCTTTTCTCTCGCACTTAAGCCTTGAATAAAGAGACCAAGGCTCTGATACCAATTGTTAGAAAGATGGTGCACCAAAAAGGGGGGGGGGTTGAATTGGTGGCAAATAGAAATTTTCGGATTAATGGATTTCGTTGAGTGTTTGAGCAATATGCAAATAAAACATAAAAAGTAAAGGAGCAAGAGAAGATTGCACAAAAGGATTTATAGAGGTTCGGGTGTTAACAAACCCTAGTTCTCTCCCCAATCTCAATTAGGAGTTCTACTATCTCAACTTGAGATTATAAGAGAGTTTTCTAGCTAACTCACAACTAGAGAGTTTTCCTAGCTCACCCACAACTAAGTGTTTTCTCAAGGCTCACACCAAATCCAAATCCCTTGTGTTTTAATGGCTCACATAACAACCAATTCCTTATGTTTTGAACAGGCTCACACACAACCCAAACAAGAGTTTTTCTCACTAGGATTACTCTTACAATCTATGCCTAAGTGTTTAAGGTTAACACTTCAACATTTCTTACAAAAGAGATGAGAATTAAAATTGCAAGAGTTTTGGCGTACTTAAAATCAAGCTCTTATATTCTAAGGCCTTTTGGAGGTCTATTTATAGTGTTTACCTTCCAATTAGCCGTTACATATGGTGCCAAAACTATTTCTAACGTTCAAAAAAAGATTGAGTAAAAGTTGTTTGACTGAGACAGTTTTCCAATCAGGAAATTCATATATTCGTTGGAGCCTTACACGTGGCAGCCTTAGATTTGTCCTTTTCTTCAACGGCTAGTTGCAGTCAAATGTCCCGGTCGGAAAATTTATTTTTCCGGTCTATACTCAAATCCCGGTTGAGAATTTACCTATCTCGGTTTGCATTTGCTACTGGAACTTTGAAAAATCAGAATGCAGTATTTTTCTAGTTAGGACATATATTGTCCCAATCTGTACTTGAGTCCCGGTCAGGAGACATTGTCCCGATCGGGAGTTATGTGTCTCTAGGAAATGTTTTATTTGTTCAATAAGCAAATCAAATCCAATTGACTTGAAACTTTGTATACTATCAAAATAACATTGGATGAAGACATTAGTAACATTTAATTTGATTGTCAAGATCAAAATAGAGATTAATCACCCAAAAGTTAACATTTAGGTCTATGGACTAACATCCATGCCTTGTTTCTCTCAAATTGGTTGAGTTTTTCTTGCATGGCAGGGACCCAACTCTCATCAAATAAAGCATCATCAACATGTTTAAATTCGATGTGAAAGATAAAGGCTAGACTCTTAAGATGCTTAAGAGAGCATATAATAATTACCCTTTTTAATGGTTCACCAATAATGAGGTCTCTAGGATGGTTTTTTTTGAATTGTCACTCTTTAGGTAGAACTTCATGATATTTAATTTAGGGTAAAATTGTTGCTTCTTCAACTTCATCTTTAGGAGGATCAACTACCATAATCTCTTGACATGCATTTGGAGGTTGGCTTTGATAATTGGTTCCTTGTTGTTGAATTGGCTTATTAAACAAATATACATCATCATCAACAATAACTACCCTTCTCGACTCAAAGGGGTTAGATTCATCAAATACAACATGTACAGATTCTTCAATAACTAAGGTTCTTTTATTGAAGACTCTATAAGACTTGCTAGAGTTTACATAGCCAAGGAAGATACTTTCATCGATTCTAATATCAAATTTTCTAAGGTTATCCTTAGTATTCAATATGAAGCACTTGTATCAAAAAAAAAAACTCTTAGATATGAAATCTTAGACTTTTTACCATTCCTTGGCTTATAAGGAGTTTTGTTTAAGATAGGTCTAATGAAAACTCTATTTGAAATTTAGCATATGATATAGACGGCTTCAGCCCAAAAGTACTTAGGAAGATTATACTATGTCCCGTTCTTCCTTTCAACAACCCCATTTTGTTGAGGTGTTATAGGGAGAAGAAAAGTTATGATTAATGCTCATTTCAAAGCAAATAATGTAAAAGAATCATTTTCAAATTCTTTTCCATGATCACTCCTGATAAAAGAGATCTTAACCTTTTTCATTTTGAATACGTTTTGCAAGAATTTTGAAAGCATTAAAACTATCATCCTTAAGAGCAAGAAAGAATGCCTAAGTAAATCTAGAATAATCATCAAATATAACATATGCATAGTGCATTCCACTAAGACTAGTAACTTTATAAGGTCCAAACAAATCCATATACAATAATTAAAGAGGCCTAGTAGTACTTACCTTGTTCTTAGGTTTGAAAGAGCTTCTAACTTGTTTACCCATTTGGCATGTTCTACAAACCTTGTCCTTTTGGAATTTAACTTTAGGTAGGCCAATGACGAGTTCGTCCTTGCTTAGATCTCTAATAAGCTCCATGCGTGCATGTCCAAGTCTTATATGTCTTTAATGGCTTTAAAACACTCAACACCTTGATTAGCTAAAGAGATTAGATCAATTGTTTGAAAATAACTTTGCTATTTGAAATTCAGATTACAAAGCATTTTGAATGTTCAAAAGTTATACTGTGTCTTTTATCACACAATTGACTAAACACTAAGCAAATTATGTTTCAAACCATCAACCAAAAGAACATCCTCAATAATAGTTAAGCCTTTCTTACCAATTTGTCCAATGCTAATAATCATTCAAGTGATATTGTCTCTAGATATTACCTTATCACCTTACTTCATCTCCAAATGAGTGAATAGGTTGGCATTCTCTGTCATATGCCTTGAACATCCACTATTTAGATACCACTTATGTTCATTCATGGTGGATTTCAAGCATACCTATAAAAAATAGAATTCGGTCAATTTTAGGTACCCAAATATACTTGGGTCCTTTGGAGTTCTTAGAAGGATACATATGAGTTTTCCTTATCAAACATCTCATATTAGTATGTCCTAAAGCACAATAATCATGGCACATAGAATGAGATGCATATCCCTTCCTTTGAAAGCCATAAAAACTATGTGAAGCGGCATGGTGATATCTCCTAGATGGAGGTCCTCTATTGCCTTGGCTCTTAGGCCATTGGACCTTTTAGGTCCTTTAGATTTCACATTAGGTCCATTATAAGTCTTAGTGATAGGCACACCATGACTTTTGATCTTTGAAGAACTAGTATGCCAATTGCCTAACTCAATTCCATTTTTAGATTGAGAAGTAGTGGAATTAATAGCAATCATCCCATCAAAGATTTCCTTCCTCTTATTGAATTTAGAAATAGAATTCTTAAGACTAGTCGTTTCTTTTTCTAACAATGCATTCTTATTAACAAGTTTGGCATGATTATTTAAAACTTTATCCTTAGTAGAATTACTTTCATTTAAAGATTTAGTTAACTATTCATTAGCAGTTCCTGATTTCTCAAGTTTTCCTTATAGACTTTTGACTACCTCTTTAAGTGAACTATTTCTAGAAGAATATTTTTCACACTTGTGAACAAGTTTTTTAATAACATACATCATGTTGTCATCATTGGGAAAATAGATCAAGTTCTTGAGTTATCTCATTAGTAGAAGGCTCTTCAAGTGCCATGAAGCAAAGGTTGACCACTTCATCACTGGATTCTTCATCACTTAAATCATTAAAGTCATCCTAACTTGCTTTGAAGGCTTTCACCTTCTCCTTTTTGTCCTTCTTGTAGGACTTCTTCAATCTTAGGCATTTCGATTCAATGTGTTCGGGCTTGTTGCACTTATAACAAATAAATTGATCTTTCTTAATAGAGTCTTAATTCTTAAAGGCCTTCTCCATCTTATTCTTTATGATAAGGTTCTTGACCTTTCTTGAAATGATAACCAAGTTATCATCATTTGAATCACTCTTACTTGCTTTTTTGCTAGCCTTAAGAGTAATTCTATAACACCTATTAACTAGGGGTTAATTGTTGTATATGAATCTATGAATAAAGTGGTTATTTGAGAGGTGTTTTTGGAAGTATATGAGGGTATACATGAGGTATATATGGGATATATTGGTTAATTTTGGTTTTAGTTTAAAGAGAAGGATGAAAGAAATGAAAAAAATGTGAAAAATTAGGCTTCATGCTTATGAACAAAGTGTTCATAGTCATGAAGGCCGTGGTCAAAGGATAAACATTAACTTTTAGGGTAGCTACTACAATAGACATTCATGACCATAAAGGTTTATGTTTAGGCCGTGAAGGTCCGGTATATAAGCTTTTGTAAGATCTTATTTTAATTTTCACCATCTTTTCAACTCTCAAACTCAAAAAACCGTTCATAAACACCCAAAAGAGAGTGATTCTTTATGGATTTTTTAGTGATCAAACACTAAAACCAAGAGAGAAATCAAAATCAAAGCAAGATTTGAAGGATTTGTCAACAAAGAAAAAGAGTTGATGGAGAGAGAAAGTGCAAGTAAGGGAGAGCTCCGTTTCTTTGCATGATTAAGAGTGTTTTCTACCATCAAGAGGTAAGAAACCACAAGAACTTCATCTCTTTGTTATGATTATGAAGTTATATGAAGAGATTGTGATGTTTGAGTGAAGAGCAATAAAGGAGGGGTTATGGAAGATGAAAGGTGTTAGAGTTTTGTGTATATTTGTATTATTTGAAGTTATTAGGAGTATGATACCATGAGATTGAGTTAAGAACATGCATAATAACTATAGTTTGGGAAGCATTGATTAGTTTTATATTTTTGCTATGTTTCCGTAAAGATAGAATTTGATATATGGGTGTGTTTGTGATAGGGAAACAAGGAGAAGAGGGAGATGATCATCAAGGGGAGTGCAGTAGCTCTTTAATTTGGTCTTGGTCAAGCTCCTAATAGAGGTTTGAACATACTTGCATTATTATTTGCCCCTTAAATGTGATGTGTTCTTGTAAATTATGAATTATGTGTTTAAATGGCGATTAAGCATGCTTGTTTGAAAAGTAATGTAATATTATAAATTATGAAAGCATAATGTGTCATGTTCAAATGTTAGAAAAGTTAATTTAAGTATATAAATATGTATAAAATGTTAAATGAGCATAAAAATGGCGTATGTGCTTTAAAATGTGAATTGTGTGCATAGTTAGTGTTATTAAGCTTAGTTATGAACCTAAAAAATGATGATTTGAGTTGTATGAACTTGATTCTAATTGTGTTAAATGCCCATGAATGATTGTTACATTTGTTTAGGAAGTATTTAGAAGTGGAAATTTGGCAAATTTTGACTATAGGAACAAGTTAGGCCTTTTCACAACTAGCATCACAACCAAGCTGAAAACTGTCATGACCATGAACATAGGTCCAGTAGACTTCATTACTAAGCTTCACAACTAGCCAAAATTTTCTTGGTCGTGAAGATATTGTTCACAACAAATATAACCTTTCTTTAAATGATGTTTAAATAGGTCCGAGACATTCTAAATATACCTAGATGATAAAGTAAGATTTTATGATATATGAAAACATGTTTCTGGACCTCAATATGCTATGTGATTATGATTATATGATATAAATATTGATTAAATACATAAGATGTGGATAAAAAGGAGAAGATACAATGAAATAAATTATCGCTTCTCTACCTGATAACTACTTTAGGGTTAATGGTGCACTATTAAGAGGATAAGTGATACGTGTCGACGAGTTTATGAGTGAGGATAGGGAGAATGGAACTTGGTAAGCGTCTCTGCTCCTGGTATATATAGATATATACTCAGTTAAGATATTTTGAGCTTGGTAAGCCTTCTTGACTTGAGACTATGGTGGGTAGGGTGACTAGCTCGGACGAGTGCTTTTACTTTACACCCCGTATCCAGTCAGTCCGAAAATGAAGTTTGGGTTATTTATTAAAAAGATAAACGAAGTATTGTGGAACATTTAACAAAGTTATATACTAAAGTGAGAAATGTCACATGGAAATATGTAAAGAATAAGTAATATGAGAAAGAACATGATATGTAATATGACTTAAACATGAGTATTGAATGACTTTGCTTTGTCATTTCTTCATGATATTTATGCTTTGGGTTATGCATTTTTATGCCATGATATATGTTCATGCTATGTACTTGCATGATTGTAAAAGAAAATTCCAATATTTATATGCATCACTATGCTATAGATAACTTAGTGTGAGTTTTTCCCACGCAGGTTCATGAGCTTGTAGACATTAGGGTTTGAGTTTGAAAAGAGAAGATAGTGCCCATATCAAGAGAAGGCTTTATGACCCGGTTTGTAGGTTTATGACATTATTTTTTGTATTATATATGAACATGCATTTGGGGATGTAGACATGGTTTGTAAATAAGAAGTATGCAATGTATCTTTTGATAATATGATGTATATGTATGGACATGTATGAGACGTTTAGCTACGAACTGAATATATTGGTAGTAAAAGAGAAAAGAAAAAGAAAAGTATGTATGTATGTTAATATGGAAAAAGTTTTTATATGAATTGATATTAGTTCAGCTTAGTTGTGGCATTCTACCAATGTATTAGGATTGTTCCTATTATAGGATTATATAATGGGCATAGTCCTATTATAGAGGTGGGCCGTCATAAATTCCCTTATCCTTTTCTATTTTCTCCTTTCATTCATTTAAGACATTTTGATATCATAAGTGAGAAGCTTTCCTAATAGCTCATCCGTATGAATCTTTGAAAGATCATAAGATTCCTCAATAGAGGAGATTCTTGCTTCTCATTGCATTTGAGGTAAGTTCATAAGAACCTTGCTGTTGATACCTTCAAGAGAGTAATATTTGCCAAGCTTGCTCATAGAGTTGATGAGTTTGATAAGCCTATTATATATATCACTTACTTTTTTATTAGGCTTCATATTAAATAACTCAAACTCTACAAAGCATTTGTAATTTCTTGCTTCTTAATTCAAACTCTCTACAAAGTATTTGTAGTTTCTTGCTTCTTAGTTGCTTTGTTCCTTCATACTTTGTTCTTAGAGCATTCCAAATATCTTTTGTTGTCCTCAAATGCTCAACCCCATTGTACTTTTCTCAACTCATGGCACAATAGAGAATATTGTTGGCCTTTTTGTTTCTCAAATTGGCCTTGGTGTGCTCTATGATCCACTTCCTTCTTAGAAGTGACATTTCCTTTCCACTCTCATCCTTTCTTATAAGAGGAGTCCACCCTTCTTCTATGATGTCCCATAAGTTGACACCTTCATTATCCAAAAACACTTCCATCTTGTTCTTCCAACAAACATAATCGATTCTATCAAAAGATTATAGATCTTTTACTCTAAGATGATTAAATCTTCACAAAAGGAGACCTTGCTCTCATACCAAATGAAATACCACAAGTATTTAGGGGGAGGGGGGGGAGGGGGGTGAATTGGTGATTTTTGAATGGAATATGAAAATAAAATTTTCTCAAAGAAGAGCAAGAGAACGCAATTGATTTATAAAGGTTTGACCATCTTAGCCTTCTCCTTTCCCTAACCTTAATTGAGAGTTTCAATCCACTATCAATTTACTTCTAGGTATAGATTAAATCCTTATAAGCTTAAACAAGCTACCCAAGTGTTTTTCTAAAGGCTCACACCTAAACCCTTACAAAATATATTCAATTCCCAACCCAACTCACTCAAAGACCTATTGAATGATTAATTACAGAATTACTAACAATCAACAACCCACAAAACTCAAGAACACTTAAGTTTCAAGAATTAGAAAGTAGAAGTGAGAGAAAGAGAGGTAGCTAAAAAATTAATGCACATAGTAGATTTGAAGCAATCAGCACTTAATCAAATGTTCTCTAACCCCATGCAATCATAAATGTGGAGTATTAATACTCCCTTGAAGAGTTATAGCCGTTGGGGGTGCATTTATTGTATTTATAGCTATTGAACTACCTTATTAATGATCTCTGCACCCTGATTCATAGTCATGACAAAAGTGTTCACGATCATGACAAGCTTTGATTCAAGAAATTTGAATTTTGCCGCTCAACTGTCATGTTCATGACAACTTCTTTCATAGCCATAACAAATGGATTGGTGGTGAAGCTTATTGGTGACACTGACTATAATAAAGGCTGTTGGATGAAAAAAGATTGTCTTGTGCATGCTTCACGGGCGTGACACTTGTCTTGGTCGAGAAGCCTAGTGGTGAATCCATCTTTTAAAGGCTTTTTTATTCAATTTTGATTTTCAAAACACTCTAAATGTTTGACTTGATTCCTTTTGATATAATTAACCTATTTAAGACTTAAACACTTGAAATGATTAAATTTCATTGCATAATTATTTGTGATTATCAAAATGACTAAAATACCCCTTAACGTTCAACAAAAATCTCCACCAAAACCTTATCTTGTTCGAAATCAAGCTCCCTTACCTTCTTAATGGTTGTCTTTAAGGTCTTAAAGAACTCCTAATACCATAAATGATTAGTTAATATCCTTCTTTCACATAAAAAGCCATAAATCAAGACTACAAACCCTATGTTCCATGGTTCCAACCCCACAATGTGTTTTAAAACAAGATTATTAGCTCAAGATTCTTTTTTTTAATTATGTTTAAACATTTTCTTATGAGTTCTCCCTTCAAAATCTCCCAATTTGGGTCAAACCCTAATCTTAATGGGTTTCTCAGTTTTTCTTTTGAAAAGTTGAGAAATTAAGAAAAATTCAAAAGATTAAGGAGGTAGAAGAAGAGTGAAGATTACCAAAGTCCCCTTTGGTTACACTCGAGGCTGGATTTGGTGGTGAGTCTCTTTGCTCCTCTCCTTTTTTGCTCTAATATTCTTCCTCCTATTCAAATCGCACCATAGAGATGTTTTTCTTTAAGTTCAATGGTGATTTCTCAAATGTTTTGGTGATTTTTGAGCGTGATTAAGCTTTAGAGATGAGAGAAAAAGGGATTTCATATTTCTTTAGGTTGAAAGGGCAATTGAAAAAGTGATAATGTAGAAATAAAAGAGTATAAGAGGTATTTGCCCGTGACTCAGTCACAACTCACTTATATATTTTATATTTCTTTCTTTTAGCTCTTAAGTGTTAACTACACCTTTTATACCCTTATTAAACCTTAATATCTTCTGGACCCATATTGTAGGCATGACAATGGTAGAGAACTAAAAAATGGTGAGCGGCTTGAAATTGAAAAGGAAGATAACAAGGGGAAATAAAGCATTCTTTGTACTTATTGCGGACAATGTGGTAATCAATCTCCACATTCTTGGTCCGCTCATGAAAAATATGATTTTGAGTAATATGGAATGCAAATTGATTGTCACACTAGAGAGGAATGGGTTGTGAAACTGATATATGCAAGTCTCGAAGTAAGTGGTCCATTAGAGCTCACAAATACTCAGCCTCACAAGAAGAACGAGAGATGGTTGTATATTTCTTGGTCTTTTAGGAAATAAGATCATTACTAAGAAATATGCATTAATTGAGAAAGCGTCGTATAGTGGGGTAAGAAGCCTAATCTGTATCATAATAGGTAGTGAAAGTAAGATCACTGCTAGTTGGACAATATAGATCAAGTGAAACATTCCTTTTAAGATATCTCAATAAGTAAAGGGCAACATCCCAATGAGATTGATAAGGATTATTGACATGTTGGCTCGATTGTTGCACATAAAAATTGATATTGAGCAAGGCTAAATGGAGATAAAGAAGTATCCCTAAAAGTATTCGATAAAGTTCTAGATCAGGAAGAGGAGGACCAACATCTACATGCAATTTTGAGCCCTTTGGAAAGGAATAAGTGCAGGCTTACAACCAATCATCCCTGTGTTATTAAGAATATCCATAATGTACTTTCGTTGGTTAATATAGGTATCTTCAACAAACTGAGCAATCTCAAAGCCAAGAAAATACTTTGCATGGCCAAGGTCTTTAATAGTGAATTGTTTGTCTAGAAATACCTTGACTACCAAGAAATTATCCTCGGAATTGTTGGTGACCAAAACATCATTAATATACACAATTAAAACCATAAACCTATTAAGAGATGTTTTGATGAAGAGATGGTCAGAGGAAGACTAATGAAAGCTAAAAGCTTGCAGCTATCATATAAATTCATAATTTCATTCTCTAAAGGCTTGTTCAAGCCCATAGAAGGAGCGATGTAGCTTACAAATTTGGCCAGATGAAGCTTTAAGATAACCTTCAGGAGGCTGTAAGTACACTTCCTCATGTAGAAAACTATGAAGAAATGCATTGTTAATGTCAAGCTGATAAATTGGCTATGCTTGAGCAGTGGCTAAACCAAGGAAAAGTCTCATAGTCACCAATTTTGCCACTAGAGAGAAACTATCGTAGTAATCTTGTCCAGCAATTTGATTATAACCTTTAGCAACAAGTCTAGCCTTAAAGCATTCAACAGATACATTAGGTATGTACTTAACCTTATATATCCACTTGCTACCGATGGTCTTTTTTTTCGAGGTGATAGGTCAATAAGAGTCTAATTATGATTGGCCTCAAGAGTAAAGAGTTCATGTTGTATAGCCCGAACCTAATCAGTTGATTTAATAGCTTGCTTATAAGTAATAGGTTCTAGTACAGTAGACACATTAGCTTGAAAAGCCTTATATGTAAGGAGAGGAGAATCAGTATAAAGGAAACAATGAAGAGTATAAGGTGAAGAGATGGGAAAAGAGTGAGGTGATTTGCTAGGTGAGGACTTATCAGTAACGGAATCGCAAAAATAGTCTTGTAACTAAGAGGGTGGTTGCTTGTGCCTAGTACTGTGTTAAGGTGGAAGTAATGGTGATGAAGGAGAAGATGAGGGAACAAAGGTGTCTGAAGCAATATGACTAGGAGAGAGTGAAGGTGATCGCGTAACAAAATCTAGAATGTCAAGAGCAATTAATAAAGGTATGACAACATAAGAAACAGAGTAAGGAGAATGGGCCGTTGATAAGGAAAAAAGTTTTCATAAAAAAAAATCTCTAGAAACAAAGGTTGTGTGTTTTTTAAGATCATAGACCTTATATGCTCAATAACTAGAAGTATATCCTAGGAATAGACATTTGAAAGCTTGAGGAGCAAATTTATCTTCGTTTGGAATGGTGCTAGCAGCAAAACATAAACACTTAAAAGTCTTCAAGTGAGAGTAACCAACTGATTTTTGAAAAAGTACTTTATAAGGAGTTTTCCAGTGAAGAATTGAAGAAGGTAATTTGTTAATGATGTAAGTTGAGGTAAGAATGGCTTCTCCCAAAATTTTTTAAAGAGATTGGATCGGAACATTAAGGAACGAGCTATTTCTAGTAAATGTTTGTATTTTCTTTCAACTATCCAATTTTATTGGGCCTATATAGACATATTTTCTAGTATGAAATTCCTAGTGAAGTAAAAACCTTAGAGCAAGTATGATTGATGAATTTGGTGCCATTATCTATTTTGACACTTTTGATAGTAGTTTGGAATTGATTTTGGATCATAGTAAATAATTGTTGCAAGTGAACAAAGGTTTGAGATTTATGGTGCAAAAGAAATATCTAGGTAGCTCTACTAAAATCATCCACAATTGTGAGAAAATAGTCGGCACCTATATAAGTAGGTTATTTACAGGGGCCCCAAAAATCTATACGTAGAAGCTTATATACTTTGTTGATATGAATCTTACTTGGGATAAAAGGTAACCTATACTGCTTAGCAAGAGGACAAATTTCATAAATATGTGCAAAATTACTTGAAGAAGTAGAAACATTATGTATGTGATTCAAAGTAGTAAGTGAGACATGCCTTAACCTACTATGTCAAACTGTAAAAGGAATAAAAGAACTTTTATTGCTTTGAATGAGAGAATTACAAGTTGGATTTCTAATATCAAAGGAATGATCCTTCTGAACAGTTACAACTGATTTATTTATATTACAAGAATAGTTTTGGGATATATATTGTCCAATGATATATACACTGAATGAGTTATGATCAAAGATGTACACATAATCAACAACTTTCCCAACAACTAGTACTTCACTAATCTTCAAGTCTTGTAAAACATAGTGAGTAGAAGAGAAATTAAAAGTAATAGGCAGTGATGAGTTAAGTTTTGTTACTAATAGTAAGTTGTATATAAAGGTTGGAATGTACAAGACCTCAGTTAGGATAAGATTTTGGGCTAAGGTAACATTACCTATATGATCAACTAGTTTCATTCCCCTATCAGGTAAATGGAGAGATATGGGTTTTGGTATAGTTTTAATGTTGTCAAAAAGGTTTTGTGTCATGCATATATGACTCAAAGCACATATGTTTATAATTTATACTTTTGTATCTAATAAGCAAGTTGCATGAAAAACATGATTAAGAATGTTACTTGCATATGCAATTGTGTGGATGAAATTCACTTTGTGGTCTATCTGAGATCATCTTGCCTTTTAAAGCTTTCATGATTTCTTATTGAATTAAGGTTACAATTGTAGGATTTAGTGTCTCCTCTATTTTATACATTTCAATTTCTCCATGTATATCAAATGGAGATTCAAATTCCACTTCCACCGTATTAGCTAAGAACTATTTACCCCCCGATTTAGCTTTCTAATCTTTCAAATCCTTGTACCAATCAAGTACTCCATGTAACTAGAAACAAGTTTATCTGGTATGGCCTCATTTGTTGCAGTGGCTAGAATGTCTATCTCCTCTTCTCTTTGCATTATTGTTTCCATTCATATTTGGTGGCTTCTTAGGGTAATAGCTTATAGCCAACATAACATTAGTTTCCAAAGGTTCATAACTGATATGGACCTTCCTTTGTTTTTCAACTCTTACAATCAGACTGTATTACGTGTCATATTCTAATTTACCATAACTAAATCAACAATCAAGTCATGATTACATAAGTAATATATAATTATTTTACTATTTAACATAATTTTATGAGTTTATGTTATTAATCCATAACTATTAATTTTATTGAAAATTTGTCATGATGCTATCTGTTTTATATAGACTTTCCCATAACACCTGTTTTGAAAACCTGTGGACAATATATTTTCAATAAATCAATATCAACCAATTCAAGCCATTAGTGGCTTGTATTAACTCAATCAATTATCAAATATTAATAAAACTTATATAAAAAGAACTTTTTGCTATACTTTTTAAAACTCATGCATATTACGACAAAATCATAAATTAAATTAGTATCTACATTAAGCTTATGCTTAACTTTATATTCCAATTTGTAGATAGTTATATCTTTTACTTTTTATTAATATTTATAAGGTCAAAATATATTTACATAGAAACTGAAATGTCAAAAGTAAAGAAAGGACAAGATGCAAAACCAACCAACCCAATGTCTAATATGTTGTTGTTCCTCTGTGGCGGGATCCACTACACTTTCTGATAAGTTTTATTTACAATCTTCTAATAACTATTTATAGATATCCTACTCTTTTATCTTTTTAGTTATGTATTAGATAAGATTTGCAGACAATGCATTGTACTTAAATAATGCATGCTTTTTGACAATATAACTTTAAAATAATACAATGCATCAAAATAAATTTAACATATGGTACATCATTAACAAAAATAAAAATATGAGTAGTTATAAGCAAATAAGAGATTCAATGTACAATTTGTTAGCAACATTAGTTATAATTTATACGATTTCAATCTAATATATCGATATAATACCTTAGACTAGAACTAGAAAGACATAAGAGATATGATTGTTCTTGCAGCCTCGACTGCTGATGCAGTCTTACAGTGAATAACTCGGCATCTACATAACAATATCTCAATGTTGTACATCTACCATATATTATATCTAGTGCATTTATGCCTATAAAATATCAGTATCACAACATTGTTTGCACTTTATTATTTCCTAATTGGTATGTCAATCGATCTACCTACTAGTTCTAGACCAGATATAATACAAGTTTAATTATTATAATCATTTTCTTACATCAATTATATTTGTTCTCTTTATTCCATTATTAGTTACTCTTACTTGAGAACGATTTCTTATACATCTAATAACATTTAAACCTCCAATTACAAATCGAGCTAAGCCCTTTGAGAAAAAATAATTATTCGCAATATTTTAATTTATAGACGCCATAAATTGTATAAGTAACGGCAATATAATCATTCATAGCATAAATCATTCAAATTAATAGAATATAAAATGAACGCAGTTGACAAGAATTATGCACAAATCTTTTACCAAAATAAGTTCTTCCCTCTAGTCTTTCTTTGTCTCATTATCCCTCTAAGGTTGTCTCTCTAATGAGGTATGCTTAACATGGATAATTTTAACTTTCACAATAATTCATCTAGTAATTAAGTTAGTTAAATTATTTTTCTTATATTCTTTCTCTTATTTTCTACAAGTTATTAAACCCCAATCTCTTTATTAATATTCTTTTCAATTAATTCCCTTTAATTCGTGCTCTTTATCATTTTATTCAGTTTTCTTTTACATGTCACAGTATGATTATTTTAATCAAGTTTCTCAAATTCACATTCACCTAGTTTATTTCTTCTTAATTTATGTATATTCTTAACAGACTCCCTCGTTTTCGCCAAATTTCCCAACTCCCTTTTCCTTGAAATTTTCTTTTTCCTTAGCCAGATGAGTCTTAGTCTTCTCTTTTCCCATGAAATTACCTATAAGACTCTTTAATTACTCCCATCCCTCCTCGTGGCCGAGACAACTCAAAAGAATTTGTGAAAAAGATTTGTTCCACTGCACAAGGAAATGGGGAGATAAAGAGGAAAAAGTAAGGTTCCAAAACAAGGTAAAAAGTGGTGGATTTTTTTTTTTTTGGCACCATTTATCCTAGGAAAATTTACATGTGAAAAGATTTTTTTTCAATTATACTAGCAAAAATTTCGTTTTTTATATTTTTATTTTTACAAATTTTTCAATTTTTTTAAATATTAGATTTTATTGTGTATTTAATATATTTTTTATTTAATTAAGATGACAAATTATCATTTTTCACATTTTTAACATCGATTAATAATTTTATTAAGTTGTATGACTACCATTAATTTTTATGCATGCATTTATTTATTTTTAATCATTGCTTAATTAATTTAATTAGCAAAAAAATATGTAAAATTAAATTTAATTAACTTAATTATCAAAGTAAACCTTGGACAAACCTTAATTACCAAAAAAAAATATGTAAACTTGTATTTAATTAATTTAATTAAAGTTATTTGCTTTGGTAAACTTTGGATAGATCTTTTGTGATTTTTAGTTAAGAGATTGACTTGATGTTGGATATATCTTGGATAAATATTGGGTAAATATTAGATAAATTTTATATAAACCTCGCATAACTTCAACTTTAATAAATTTTCATATAAATATTGAGTAAATCTTGGGTATAACTTGAATAAACCTTAAATAAATCTTTAACAAATATTTTGTGACTTTAACTTTTATTAATTTTACGGTAAATTTCGGATAAATTTTTGATAAACCTTATATAACTTCAACTTTTATTAATTTTGTAGTAAATCTTAAGTAAATATCGGGTAAACCTTGGGATAAGTCTTTTAATTTTCATTAATGTTTTGGTAAATATTGAGTAAATATGGGTAAATTTTGGGTAAATCTTAGTAAATATTGAGTAAATCTTATGTAATTTCAACTTTCATTAATTTTTTTATAAATATTGGATATAACTTCAGTAAACGTTAAGTAAATTTTTGATAAACCTTGTATAACTTCAACTTTTATTAATTTTCTTGCAAACATTTGATATAATTTAAGTAAATATTAAGTAAATTTTTTATAAGCCTTTTGTAAATTCAATTTTCATTAATTTTGTAGTAAACTTTTGGTAAATTTTGGGTAAAATTTAGGGAAAATTTGGGTAATTGTTTAGTAAACATTGGTAAATATTAAGTAAATCTTGTATAATTTCAACTTTCATTAATTTTTTGATAAATATTGGATAAATTATGAGTGTAACTTGAATAAACTTTAAATAAATTATTGATAAAATTTTTGTAACTTCAATTTTGAGTAAATTTTGGGTAAATCTTGAGTAAATTTTGGATAAACTTAATTTTTTTATATTTTTTAAAAAAACTTTGTGGAAGCCATATTTTTGAAAAAAACCTTTGAGGGGTGACATTTTTGTTAATGTTTACCCTTCATTTTTGTAAAATTCCTTTTATCCTATGTGTAGTATTTTTAGTTTTTAACTAAAATCTTAAGTTAGAAGATTACGTTTCTAATTCGTGAATGTGGCAGCAAATAAGGGCTATTTGTGTAAATTTCATTTTATTTATCTTCTTCTTTTCTTTCTTTTAACTTATTTTATTATTATTATATATTATTTTTAAATTCTAATATCACTTCCTAGATCCATGTAATAATTTATGATGCTTAGCTTAGTTCAACTTGACAAAAGTCCCATTAAGCCCTCAATCTTTCTAATTTTCATTATACTTTGACTCTCTAAGTCTTTGTTCTTTTTAATTTTATCCATGCAATAAATTTTCTTTCTACAAATTCAAACACCAAATCAAATAATTCTCATCAATAATATCTCAATAATTCTTGTACTAATTGCTCTATCTACAATTAATTTAATTATTACACTTTTGCTATGGATTAAATTTGTTTTTTTTACTTAGGATTTTCAAATTCCACTCCATTATTTCCAAATTAAAATTTCAAATTTTTTTTATCTAAATTTAAGATCCCAAGTGGTTCAAAGTGCCCAGCCACAACACGTGCGTCCGACTCAGGTCTAAATTAGTAGATGTTACAACCATGCTCGCAACAAAGTTAGCATGTTCATGCTGTGTTGCTGTACTCCTCAACATCACACTCGTGCAGTGACACCTCGTCTGCAATTTCTATATCTTACAAAAATGATATTCAATAGATTGTTTATTTTTAAAATTTAGAGTAGAAATTTAGTTTGATTCTCTATATTTAGAAATTCAAACTTTACTCTCTATTTTTATTATAATTAATGTACATCCACTTTATATATATGTTTTACTTTTTTTATTAGTTTATTTTTCTAAAAATATTTTTTTTTCCTTATAATAGAAGTCATTTACTTTTTTTTTCTTTTGAAAAATATTAATTTGAATGAAAATGAAAAGTAAAAATATAAAGAGTTTACTGGACTTTTAAAAAAAAATTTATGCTCAATATTTAAAGATGTTCTTTAAAATAAATAATATTATTGTTTCTTTTAAACATAAATAGTATTATTTTTTATGCTCTAACAACAATTCAATTTTTCTATTTAAATATTATTAAAATAATATTATGTGACATCTATATCGGCTGGTTATGAGAATTCCAAATCTCTTTTTGGATCAATTTTGAAAAAAAAATCATTTTTTATTCAACAAATGTACTATTTGATTTCTTTTTCCTTATCTTAGTTTCAATGTGTTGATTTATTTAATGCTTTACAACTTTTGAATTTTTTTATAACTTGAGCTCTAATTATAAATTCATTGAACAACTATAGTACTATAGATGCTTTATGGTTTTTCTATTTTCCTCACCTAGATTTGAACAAAACTTGGCAATTATGTTATATCTAATCGTGTTATATTTTACTTCGTATCATATCTAATTATATTATATTTTATTTCATATCATGTCTTATTTTGTATCGTTTTAATTACATCATGTCTCATGTACACATTATATAATACGAAACTATTAGACACAGTCAATTACATATGTCTACATGTATATAGATATACAACATGAGAAATAATTATATACAAATATTAATATAATTATAAAAATAATAACTACACAATATTTATTTATATTTAAAATATATACTAGTACAATTAATATTAACATAATGTATTATAAATTTATTATATATATAATATATATTTAAATATTTTGTATAATTTGACTTTAAAATAATTATATATTTTATATATTTTTAATCATATTTTAACATGTTAAGCAGGTAAAATCCGTTTATGATATAATTTTTTCTGTATTTTAATCGTGTTGATACGATTATAATTCATATCTGTTAAGTTCAAACATATATAAATCTAAATCCATATTATTTTATGTTGTTCAATCATGTCCAAATTGCTAACTCTAATTTGAACTTTGCTTGGCTATATTGTAATTCTTGGAGTGCAGAAAATTATTTTGGCTATTGAGTTTCTTACTATGCTCTCTTTCAAAATTAAATTGATGTGTAATCTTTAATTTATGATCCTTTTATATTATTCTAATTCTCAAAATACTTTTGCTATAGTTTATTCTTTAAAAAATTTAACTTTTATTGTAATATTATAATGATCGGTGTAAAAATACTGAAAAAAGAATGAAACAAAGTACATTCTAAAATGAAACGAGGCAAAATGACCATAATCTAAAAATAAATAAATTTGGAGCAAATTTTGCAAAACAAATTGATCGATGAATTAATCATAAAAACAAAAAAATTTTCATAAAGTTATAACTAAATAATATCACGAGCCATCACGAATGGAAATAATTCAGGATGAAAATAAAAATTTTAAAATTAAAAAAATTAACTAAATTAAGAAAATAAAATTTCTATTTAGTTCTGTAATTTGATATAATACACTAGTAATTTGTGATGTTTAAAAATTATTTAATTTACCTCTTTTATTTTATCATAATCTATTAATACTTTTTAGTTAGATTTTTTTTGTTAAAAATATATTAAATTATAATGAAATGAAAAAGAAAAAATTGTTATATAGCCCTGAAATTTGATATGTTAGCATTCTTAGTAAATTTAATCCATTGTATTTATATCTTATAACATTTGATATATTATACTAGAATTTTTTTTTTATAAAAGAAAATATTATTTTTGAATAACGGTAAATATTTTAAAATTTAATAAAAATTTATATAATTTAATAAAAATAAAATAAAAAATAAATAGATTAATTTTTAAAATTAAGGAATTATAGAAATTTTCCGCAAGAAAAATCATAAAATAAAAGGTGAGGAAAGTGTTTTTCCCCAAAAAACCTTATCTTGTTACTTTGATGCAATTGAGCAGATTCAGCAGAATACAGGAAGTTTAAAGCCGAGCTGCCTAGCTGGGTGGGTAGTTCTTGTGATCCTAAACCCTTTACGGGCCAAAAACCCTGAGCCATTGCCTTGCATAATGATGAGGTTGAAATCCCAATCTTTACGATTTTGAACAGGAACGAAAACACTCTTCTCTCTGTGTGTCTGTTAGCTGATCGCTGGTTACATCATCAATGGTGACTAAGTTCTTTCTTAGACCTAACTCTCTCCCTCTCGCCCTTGTCTCTCCTACCCACTTATTTCTCTTCCCCAATCATTCTCTTTACAAATTCACCGTTGTTTCTCTTTTCTCCACAGCTTCTCAATATACAGCACCAAAAGCACTCCCCTATGGACCCTCTCTTTCAAAAGGCAAAATCCCATTTCAATACCCACAGCAGCAGCAGCAGCAGCAGCAAGAGCAGTACTCCCAATCCCAAATGAGTCCGGAAGTCCTTAGTGGAGACAAAGAAGAGGATAAAAAAGAAGACAATGATAATGAGGGTATTATCGATGAGGAGCAATTCACTCGGGTCTTTGATATAGCCGCGCTTCGAGTCCCTGCAAAGGATTGCTTTGCTCTGGAGAGCAGACTCCGCGGCCATTTGTTGAATTGGCCTCGGATTCACAACATTGCCAGAGTTCCTGGGGATGAAGTGGAAGATGACCTAGTCTCTATCTTGGGAGACACCAAAAAAGGTGATAGTGATGAAGAAGGAAATCTTGATGCATTGCATCGAAGGATTTACTGGAGAGCAGAGGGAGATGGTGAACAATTAAGTCCTGTTTTGTACAGGGAAAGATTAGCGAAGGAGTTCAATTCCAGGGGCTTTGTTAAGTTTAGGAATTTAGCTAAGATTTCAAGACCGTCAAAGAGGAAGAAAAAGGAAGGGGAAGGAGAAAAGAAAGTGAAAGAGAGATATAAGAGGGGTGAATTTTCTGTGGTGGAGGTTGTGGAAAAGGATGAAGGAGAGGATTGGAAAGGTTTATTAGGGGATGAGTTTAAGGGAAGGAGGAAATGGAGGGGTTCAACAAGGCTGTTGCTTTTAGATGAGAGATATGCGGATAAGGAAGTAGAGAACTTGCCCCAAGCTATCAAGGTGGCTAATCCAAAATACTATTGATGCTTTGTGAGTCAATTTCAAAATATTCACTTTTTTACCTTGTACCATTTTCATTGTTCTTTTCTATCTGCACTGATTCTTGTCATGATTCAGGATTGCTGTTGAACTTGTATTATTTATCAGCTGTGCATAAAGTTTCATTTTAGTCATGGTACTTGAGTCACTGCTAATGTAGAAATATGAGACAACAAGCGCTAACATGATTAAGGTTTCATCGCATTCTGCAGTATGATGTTTTATGTGGAATTATGTATTTGTGGATCTTTTAGTTCCACCGTCCATGTTACTTTTCGTGATCCATTTTTTACTTTGGCAGTTATTTTGATGTGTTTGGGCTTTGTTTCACTGTTATACGTTGTCGTTTAGTTCTTTAGTCCAGAAAAAATATTCTCAACAGGTTATTTCTCTTTTACCTTGCATTATACATGTATAATTTTGATTTCTTGTATTGTACAGGACCTACATGTATAATTTTGGCAGTCATGTAGTGATTTATTAGTTATGTTGCTTATAGCTGCTGCAGTTTATAGGTCTGCACAAACGTAAAACTTCTTTCTCAAAAATAGTGTTCCATATTGGCCTTTTGTTAATTTTAGCTTTTGTTTTTTGTTGGTAGAAGCTTTCTAAGTTCTTTGGGACAAATCAGTAAAGCATGATAGGAACTTTCTTTGCTTTGGCAAGTAACAATGGTTACAGAGCTTCGAGAAGGAAAAGGATTATGAAAAGGCTAAAATACTTGAAGATAGTTGGAAGAATGATATATAGGACCTGTCAGTAAATTGGTCTCCTGAAAGATGACTAAGTGAACCCACCCATAGATTTTAAGGACTATCTGCAAAAAGGTTCCTGTGACAGAAAAGGATGCTTAAGTTTTATTAAGAGAGATTTCAACATGTTTTCTCATTGTCTTTCCCTGGACAGTAAGTTCACATCAGCTTTAGGATGGTGCAAGGGCGGGGATAATTTCTGTGGATGTGGTGATATGACAACAGAGCCACCTACATGATAAAATTCTTCACTGCCCTGACACTTGTCTTGAAAGCAAGCCTGTATCCTCAGCTTATATGGGTGACACACCATACTCATGTAACTGGCTGACTGAAGTTTTTTTAAATTGGTTTTTCCAATCAAATCATCACTGTAAGCTATGAGTTTCAAATCAAAAGGTTTGAAGTCAAATAATGGTGTTACCAAATTGTTGGTCACATATTTCTATTAATATAGGAAGATTGCTTTTGGAATTGACATATCAATCATGTAACCTTGAACAGCAGGTCAAATTTTTTATTTTGTAGTGGGCTAATGGCCTGTTCCAAGTTGTGTGACTGAAAAGATGTCATGGATAAAATATATGGAATAGTGAGTAGTAATGTCATTGATTGTGAAATCATCAGCATCTGATATGCAGCATTGTCACCAAGGTGGAGATTGTTTAACTACATCATGTTTTACCAATTATCAGATTCTTAACAATTCATTACTTATTGCATTTGGTGTTTAGCCATTGTACCCCACCTTGCAAATGAACCACTGTGTATAGTCAAGCTGCTTTCTTCTTTTTTAAATCTTTTGTAGTTATTCAACTTTATAATGTGAGCCTTTATGTCTATAAAATGTCTCATACTGTTTCTTCCCCCATACCCCTCTTATCACACACTATTTTGATCTGGGAAAAACTGGGATTGGAGGGACTGATGGCACTCTACGCGCCTATGCTTGATGGCAACTTCTCACCCACCACATGATTGTTGTTTCGTATTTTTCTCTATATTTTGACACATCATTCAAGTATGTTTATGCATTGTCACTGTAAGTTTACATATATATCTTTATGCTTATCGATGATATTACTATTCTTCAGGCTGCTTTACAAGAAGCTCTGGAAGAATATTCAACTTCTTCCTTTGAGCTTGTTAGATGCAAGCTGACTATATTTTATGATTACTGGCAGATGAATGAGGTATTTGTATCTCTCCAAAAATATATTATAAACATGTTTTATTTGGGTATCTGCCCCATTTTTAATTGTTTAACACTTTAAATTTTATTTATAGTCTGTTTGAGTTAGGTTAATTAATATTAGTGTATTTCAAACTCAAAGGAGTATCAAGGTAATATATTAAAAAGATAGATTCATAAAATTCCTTAAGTCCGTTTCTGACCTTAAATTTTGTCAAATTTATGCCCTGTTTGTGGACCTTCAAAGAAAATTAGCTGTTAACAAACAGATTGAGCTTGTGTCACCTTGTTATCTGAAATGGAAAAAATAAAATAAAATATAAAGAACCAAGTTCAAGCTTCTCTCTTGGGGCTTTTTATCTTTATACTTGGTTATAGGAACTGGCTCAAGAGGGAATCTAGATAAAGTATAACATATAATACAGTTTTTTTAATTTTTATTTGTACACTTCTTTACATATGTATTATAATTTTTAGGGAAAATTACTACTTACTCCCTCTAGTTTGACATAATATACTAGTACCTATCTGAGGTTTGAAAAATATACGATTTGCTCTCTGTAATTTGACATAATACACTAGTACATTCCTGATATTCGAAAATTATATTATTTACTCCCTGAAGTTTTGACAAATTGCACTAGTACTTCCTTTCAAATTTGATTTACTAAACTAATACCCTCCGAGCAAAAGAGAATATTCCTTTTTACTAGTGTATTATATTCTTTTTCAAATCTCAAGGGGGTAGTGGTATATTATATTAAACTACATGGAGCAAATTGTATATTTATTAAACATTAGAGATGTACTAATGTATTATGTCAAACAAGAGGGAGTAAATAGTAATTTTTTCTAATTTTTATTATTCAAGTATTTTTATCTACATAAAATCAATTCCTTCTTTAGTTAAAGTTTTGAAAGTGAGGTGTTAAGTGACTACTCTTGGCCTTGTAGACTTAAGCAAGACATGGTATTTGATATTCACACTTTTAATCTAAAGGGTCTTGCTGCACTAAGAATTGCCAAAGGGCAGTATTGAATATGAATTCTAATAACTTAGAATTGCCAAAGGGCAGTATTGAATATGAATTCTAATAACTTATAACTATTACTTTTGCAGATCTTGGAGGCCTTGCTACCGAAAGGTATGATTGTTCCATCAGCTTTTGAAACAATTGGGCATATTGCACACCTGAACCTCAGAGATGAGCATCTGCCATACAGGAAACTTATAGCAAAGGTGTTAATTTCTGGAAACTTTTAATTATTGTCATTTTTACAGTTTACCATTGAACTGAACCAATTTATGAACTATTTTCTTTTACAGGTAGTTCTGGATAAAAATAAGCCAAAGATACAAACTGTTGTAAATAAGATTGATGCTATACAAAATGACTACAGAACGATGAAGCTTGAGGTTTTAGCTGGGAATCGCTCCCTCATGACCACAGTTGTTGAGAGTGGATTGCGATTTCATGTTGATTTAGCAACAGTGTATGTCTGCTTCGCTTGTAACCTTCTTTGGGATGTGGAAATTTGCAGATTTTTTTTTCTTGTTATGTTATGCTTACATCCCAACAAAGATTTTTCTTCTGCTTCTTTGCTCAGTTGAAAATTTCTCAAATATGCATTCTTTAGTTGATGCAGTGTATTGATGTGATTGACCCAGCATATTGGTACTTAAGTGGTGTAGTTTCTAATGTATGGCCCTGAAAGTGATTCCATACCAGTATTTGGTGTAAAATTTAGTTAGTTCTACTAACAAGCATGAGTGCTTTAACCATATCGTTGTGCAGACTCCTGTAACACAGGCTGCATTATAAGGTGGGCTTGTACCCCCTAGGTCCCTAATTGCTGTGATTTATTTCTCTTGCTTTCAGCTGAAGTTTTTGGTCCTCTGCTTTCCACTTACATCTTGTTTAATTTCTCAATTTCTCAAAAGTTGGACCATGGTTGCTGAAGGACCTTTATATATGCATAACTTAAGCTGTCTATTTCCCAGAACAATGTAATGTCCATCTCATGTCAAAGTTAGGGTGAAAATGAAAGAGAGAAAAATGATACAAGTGCAGCAAGGTCTTACATTTTCCCTTGGTGCAGGTATTGGAATTCAAGGCTTGCAACTGAAAGACATAAGCTTCTTAGTGCTTTTACGCGCAATGATGTTGTTTGTATGTCTGATCCTCACCTCATTTTACTTCAATTACCTGTAGAATATATAAAATGTCTTGCTACAGTTGTAAGTCTATTGGTTGTCATGTCTGATAACAAGATGAAAATTGAATTAACAAGTTAATAAAAGTTGAAAGGCAAATTGTATTTTGAACATAGGACTTGGGGGTGCCCAACTTCCCTACTTGTGTAACAAAATTATCATTAGAAATGTTTATGTTTATGCTCCCAATGTGCCTATGATTTGATAGGCCGTATTTTATTCTGACTTGTGTACTTTCATTATCTTTTCTCAATCTATAGGTGATGTATTTTCTGGTGTTGGTCCAATAGCTTTGGCTGCTGCAAAAATAGTGAAGTGTGTCTATGCCAATGATTTGAACCCATGTGCGGTTGATTATTTAGAAAGAAATAGTGTCCTTAACAAGCTTGAGAGGAAGATTAAGGTATACTGAGTTCTAAATCTTTTTATTTTTTTCTTCCTGTTCTGGTTTTTGGAAGATTTGTGGAACTATGATTATTAAATAAGACGTTGAGTGTGGCTTCTCGTTGAATATTTGAGAAATCTAATAGTGTTAGGAACTATTGAGCACAAAATGATCGGAGAAAGTAGAAGTTTCTTTGCTGTAATACTTTGGTCTAACATGAGCCTATTTCATGCCAGAGATTCTATATATCCTTAGTTCTAATGATTTCTTAGCAACATTCTGTGTTGAGGATCTTTTTCTTGATTGTCATGTTATAGGTCTTCAATATGGACGGAAGGAGGTTTATTGATGCTTTGTTCTCAAGTGAGAAAGCTCATACTATTACTCAGGTGGTTATGAATTTGCCAAATGATGCAGCAGAATATCTAGGTATGTTGTTGATAAGTCCCAATATACTGCATTTGTGCATGTAGAAGAGCTAGGCAGTAGTGGATGGGTGGGACAATGGTTATGGACTATCC
>CATIWF010033423.1:0-19509 GCA_949630135.1 Balakata baccata
CTTTGTTGTTTCGGTCAATTTAATTTTGTATGTCATTTTAATGATTAATTTAATAATTAATCAAATTAAATTAAATTCCATATTTCCAGAATTAATTCAAAATTAATTCACCTTAAAATCAAATTATTATGATGTCAAAAAAAATTCAAATAAAATAGTCCCGTCGGGTATCCAAAACAGTCCCGTTTCGATGTTTGTTTGAAAAATTAACTAAAACAATTTTTAATTAATTATTGGACACTTCCAGAGACTTAAACACATTCTCAATATGTCTAAATAATTTTTCTATAATAAAATTACAAAAAAACTATGAACAGCCCCAACAATTAATCTAAACAACATCACATGTTCATCAACTATGTAATTTTCAACAATTTTGTAATAAATTTGAAGTTAATTATTTGAATCATATTCAAACCATTTTTCAATCAACATAATCATCCTCAATCATCTCATGATCAAATCATAGAAAGAAAAATATGTAAAATAAATTTTACAAATCAAAAGATTCAAAATTATCAAAAACATGCAATCCAATTGCACCTTAAATTAAAATTAATTTTAATGGGCACAAGGTGGTTCTAATACCAATGATGGGTTTTGAGCATGTATCACATACATATTACGCAGCAGAAATTAAAATTTTTCAAAATCTGAATCAAAGGATTATACATGTATCAATTAAAACTAATTTAACCAATGAAAATTCAGAATTTATACCTTTATAATTTCTTGATTTTTCTTCAACTTCTCTCCTTGTTGGGTTGTAGCAAACGACAACAATCCAATCTTGGATTGTCTCTAACAATATCCACGTGAAGATGAGAGGATGAAACCACAAGGGAGATAGCTTAAACATACCTCAAAGTACTAGCAATGGTGTATGTTCATATGAGAAGAAAATTAAATTCTTTAATTTTCTTGTTGTCTCCAAAAAATTTTCTTCTCGAAAAAATTTTTTCTTGTCTATTTTATGTCTTTTGGGGTCTTTTAGATTCAAAAAAAATCAGAAAAATATATCCAAGTTGAACAGAGAAGAAAATGAGAGGTTATGAATAGTGAATTTGCTTTAATGGCCATTTAGGCCATTTTAATGTCATATGCGGGCAGCTGTGCACCGCCTGGGCCTGCTGAGTGTAAGGTGGGTCATCTTGTAATGGGGACATCTTGTAATGGGAGGAAAAATCTCGTAATGAAAGGGCAAAATAGTCTTTTTAAAATTAATTTTCAAAAGACTATTTTGCCCTTTCATTACAAGATGTCTCCATTACAAGATGACCTCCCTTACATTGAGCTGGCCTAGTTGGCCTCCGCACAGGCTCATACGGGCCTGTCAACCCCCTTGAGTGATTTTTTCCCGCGATCTTATCACGAACCAACTCAAAATAATTTTCTCATATTTTGGATTTCATCCTAAGCTATTTTGCTCATTCTTTACATCGCCAAAGCGTGTAACCCATTAGGTTCCCAGTTATGTTGGCCACTTAAATTATCAAATAATTTAAGCAAATCATGAGCGGTATCTAGCAACATATCATGTCCCCAATTGATCGGAAAGTCAGTAGTTTGACTACGAACCTTTCCATAGACAATAATATGTGCAATTCGTCCTTTCACCATATACCCCACTCGGTTCAGAACATGGACTATGTGTCAGCTCCCGCTAGACTGACTACGTTACATCTAGCCCAAGTGATGTTAGATCTTGTCCTTGGGACTCATTACTCTATTAGACATGTCACTGAAGACCATCTTCAGGACATTTCCACTCTGGCCAAAGATTCCCGAAAAATGATCCCGACAAGAGGTCGTGGGTATACTCTCCCTCTATCAAGAGCAGTGAATCCTCTGTTGGCTACCTAATTACCTTTGAATACCTCAAGATGTACCCAATCACCACCCTATGAGAGACCTCTATGAGGCAATAAGGAATGGAGTCAAAGCACATAATCAGTATCCAAGATATCCTTGAGTACCTCAAGTCTAAGGATACATGCACCATTGCTATGATGAGACTATCATTGAAATTTGAATAGATAATCTATATGATTGTCTCATAGCAGGTCATCCAATGTACTTGCTACTCTTAGCAAGTATCCACACGTTAACTTTGAACATCTCATGCTCACAGTTTATGAGATCTACTGCTTGATCCAATCAAAGAGTATAACATGTGCTAGTCCATCCGAATCAACAATGTCCCGTCTTGTTGATCCTATGACTAGGGATAATTTAGATACTAACATAATTACACATGATAGGAATCTCATTATCATGATCCTATCATGATTTCCTTCATGCTATGTTTCATATCATGGACTTTCATTAATTAGTTTAATATCTATATCAATTCATATACAAATAAATACTAATATAATGAAAGAATGCCTTTACGAATGTGTACACTAAGTGCCTGAAGCGATTGCCTTTTGGGCACATCTCTAACACCACTTACTACCAATAATTGGATAGTCCTTAGGTCTTGGAACCAAGGTCCAAACCATATTCCTCTCAAATTGATTGAGTTCATCTTACATAGCAATCACCCAACTCTCATCATCCAAAGCTTCATTAATTGACTTTGGTTCAATTTGAGATATACAAGAAAGTTTAGAATCAAGAAATTTGGAACGAGTACTAACACCTTTTGTAAGATCACTAATGATTTGCTACTTTGGGTGGTTTCTTGCAAACCTCCATTCCCTTGGTAGCTCATGGGTTTCTTGCTCTTGAGCTTGGGATTGCTCCTCCTCTTAAAGTTTTTCTCATCAAGATCATTCTTCTTTGTTGACTTCTCTTGTTCCACTTGATCAAGATTGAGATCCTCCATGGAACCTACAACATCATCAAATGAAATACCTTTCCTAAGATCAAGTCTACAGGATTCATCAAAATTAAGATGTATAGACTATTCTACAACCAATGTTCTTTTATTAAAGACTCTATAAGCTTTGCTAGAGGTGGAGTAATATGCCCTCATCCGATTTTGAGGCAAATTTTCCAAGGTTGTCCTTGGTATTTAATATGAAGCATTTGCAACCGAATACTCTAAAATATGAGATCTTTGGTTTTCTTCTATTACAAAGCTCATAAGAGGTTTTATTTAAGATGAGTCTTTTGAAAACAAAGTTTGCAATATAACATACGGTATTAGTGGCTTCCGCCCAAAAGTAGGTTGGTAGACCATACTCATTAAGCATTGTTCTAGCCATTTCTACCAATGTTCGATTTTTCCTTTCAACTACCCCATTTTGTTGAGGAGTTCTTGTTATGGAAAATTCATGAGAAATACCATTTTCTAAACAATAGTTTTCAAAAATATTGTTGTCAAACTTTTTGCCATAATCACTTCTAATCTTAGAGATACAATATCCCTTCTAATTTTGGACTCTCTTGGCAAAGTGCTTAAAGTTTTCAAAACTATCCCTTTTATGAGCTAAGAAAATTACCCAAATAAACCTATAGTAATCATCAACAATAAAAAAATGCATAATATTTTCCACCAAAGTTAACAACTCTACTAGGTCTAAACAAATCAAGATGCAATAGTTGAAGAGGTCTAGAGGTACTTACAGTATTTTTGAGCTTGAATAATGATTTTTGTTACTTCCCTCTTTGACATAGCTCACAAGTCTTATCCTTCAAATACTTGACCTTTGGGTGCTCATCTATTGGTTCATCTTTGCTAGGGCTTTGAATTAAGTCTATACTTGCATGCCTAAGTTTTCTATGCCATAGTCAAGATTCTTCACTAATACACACAAGACAATTAGAGGAAACATTAGTTAACTTGTATAAGTCAATTATGTAAGTATTGTCATCTCTTTCTCCTTTGAATATCTCTTGACCAATTAAAGAGACCACTAGGCATTCATTAGAGCTAAAGGTGACTTTGTTTCCCTTATCACATAATTAACTCAACTTAAAAGGTTGTGCTTCAAACCATCAACAAGCATTACATCATCTATGATTGAAATACCATTAAGTCCTCTAGAACCAATGCCAATTACCTTACCCTTAGCATTGTTTCCAAAGGTAACCTTACCTCCATCCACATGTTTGAGACTAGTGAAGAGATTTTTGTTTCCGGTCATGTGCCTTAAGCATCCACTATCCAAGAGCTGGTCCTTGGGGAATAGTTCTGAGAGATCCCAATGGGATTTCATTATCAAACAATGAATGTTAATGTGCCCAAACTTCATGCAATAGTGGCATTGCTTAGTCTTGCCACTTCACTTGGGGTTTTGGCCTTATAACCTTCTTGTTTGAAACATAAGAGGAAGTACAACAACAAACACAATTATGTGTAGTGGGTGCTTTCCTAGGTGCATGCCTTTTATACAAGAAGGCATGTTTGACCTTTTGAGCTTTCCTTCTTGAGCCAAGTGGGCATTTGCTACTCCTCCTTTGAGTAGGAGCTTTAGTGTGTGATTTGTTTTTAGCCTTAGAGGCACCTACCTCAATTGAGGAGGTTTGTGGTGTGGAAGCTTTTACAAAACTAGTTATAAGTGTTGATGAAGATGATACTCCATTAAAGCCTAAGCCATATCTCATTAGGGGAGGTATTTAAGATACAATGAGGGTATCCAAACTTTCCTTTCCTTTGTGAAATTTAGAGATAGGGAGTCTTAATTTCTCAACCTCATTTTTCAACACATTATTTTCTTTAAGTAAAGAATTGGTTGAGGGTCTAGATAAAAACTCATTTAATGACTTCTTAAGAGAAGCATTAGAAGTTTTTAGCTCTTCCATAACCTTTTGAAGGTATGATAAATCATCCTTAAATTTGGAGCTATTTTTCTTATGAAAAACTACTTTCTTTTTATATCTCTAATTCTAGACTCATGACTCAATAAAATCATCATCATCATCATCATAAGCATTTAATGTAAAAGAGGAAGAAGTGGAAGTTACGTCATTAGAGTTATCCTCCAAAGCCATGAAGCACAAGTAGGCTACACCTTCTTGACTCTCCTCATCATCACTTGATGTAGGATATCCCATATAGTTTTATGGCATTTGTCTCCTCTATCCTTGTGAGACTTGTCCTTATACTTCTTAAGCCTTGGACATTCGGATTTTATGTAGCATTTCTTTCCACATTCATAGCACTTTATCTCCTCTTTGTTCTTGTTGAAGTTGGATGAGGAGCCTTTGAACCTTAAGGCCCTTCGCTTGTAGTTTTTGATAGTCCCATACTTGTTGACTATCATTCTCTTTACTCTTCTAGATAGCATGGCTATCTCCTCATCCTCCTCTTCACTTGCCCCATCATCACTAACGAGGTCAGGGTCTTGAACTTTTGAGGAGGTGGTGCTTGCCTTAAGAGCAATGGGCTTTTTCTTCTCTCTTTCTCCTTCAAGCTCCTTTTCCCTCACAAGAGCCATCTCATGTGTTAGAAGCTTGCCAATGAGCACATCGGTAGGAATGGTGCTCAAATCCTCATTGGCTTCTTCTATACCCAGCACCCTTGAACCATAGTCCTTCATTGGAAGACTTATCAAGATCTTGTTATTTACATCTTCAAGACTTGTATGTCTTTCATATTTCTTCATGTTATTGATGATGGAGAGTAGGTGGTTTGTCATTTCGGTGATGGTCTCATTAGACTTCTTCTTGAAGAGTTCATATTCATTCATTAGGAGTTGAATCTTCCTTGAACGAACTTGCTTTGTGCCTTCATGCTAGTTCTCCAAAGTCCTCCACGTATTATAGGCAGTTGGACAATGTTGAACTCTTCCATACTCTTCAAGAGAGAGAGAGCTTGCTAGGATGGCCATAGCCTTCTTATTCTTGCCATTTGCTCTTTTGTGTAGTTCAATTCACTCATCTCTTGGAAGAGGTTCATATTCTCCTTCAGCGTTCTTCCTTATTGGTGGTATCCATTCCTTGCGAACACAATCCCACACATCAATTCCTTCACTATCCAAGTATGCCTCCATTCTAAACTTCCAATGGGCATAGTTTAACCCATTAAAGTAAGATTTGAGGCTTTGGAATCCTTCTTGGGCCATTGTAGATCTTTGCTAGAGCAGATGAAGCTTGGTTTCTAGACCTTGCTCTAATACTAATTGTTGTCCAAACAATCACCAAGAAGGGGGGATGAATTGGTGGAAAAATAAAAATTTTTGCACATACACAAGGAAGTTAAAAGATAGAAGAGATAGAGACACAAATTTTATAGAGGTTCGAGTGTTAACTAACCCTACTCCTCTCCCCAATCGCAGTTGGATATTCACTAATCTAACCACTTATATTACAAATGGAGTTTTAGCTAGCTCACTCCCAACTAGGTGTTTTACCAATGCTAACATTCAATCCAAATTTTTCTTGTATTTTGATGGCTCACACAATAACCAATTCCTTGTAATTTGGCTCACACTACCCAAATACAAGATAATCTAAGTGTTTTGAAACTAACACTTGAACCCTTACAAAACAATTAATTGAAAAAAGATTGAGAAAATAAATTGCAAGAGTTTTGGCACTTAGAAAGTAATTGGATATCTTAAATGGCCTTTTGGTAGGGTATTTATACTAATTACCCACCAATTGGCCATTACAAATTAGTGCCATAATTCTTTTTAACTTTTTCTTACAAGTGCATTAAATGTTATTTGCAGAGAGGGGTTTTTGGTCAGGAACATGGGTTTTCTAGTCGGGAAATGACCTATTTTGACACATGGCATCTTCTGGCTGGTTGAACGCTCCAATGGCCAATTCCTATATGATTTTCCCAGTCGGAACTTCTTGTGTCCCGGTCGGGACTTGCCCGATAATGCCATGCTTATGTCCTGGGTCTGTTGGCTTCAAGTGCTTCCTAGTCGGGACAATACTTTCCTAGTCGGGACATTAGTCAGTTTGGCTTTGGTCGTTTTGACCTTTAGATGATGTAGCACACTTTGGTGGTGTCTCATCTTCAACAGTCATGTCCTTTTGAATTTCCTAATCGGACTATAATATGTCTCAGTTTGGTAATGGTTTGTCCTTGTCAGGACATGGCTTGTCTCGATCTGTTTCTGGAACTTTGGAAGATCATAAGGCAATATTTCCCGATCTGGACATGGATTTTCCAGTTTGTAATCATGTGCCAGTCGGCACACCAGTGTCCTGGTTGGGAGTTACACGTCTCTAAGAAATACTTGACTTGTTCAATGAGAAATTCATAATCAAATGTGCTGAAACTTTGAACACTATCAAAACAACACTCAACAAAAAAGTTAATGACATTTAATTTGATTGTCAAGATCAAAATATTGATTAATCACCCTAAGGTTAACAATATGTTATTTGGCATCTCTGTTGAACTATATAGTCATTTTAAATTTTAAGGCATTTACCGTTGGTCATAAAAAAAACTTATCTTTTTTTCAAGAACAATAGGTCAAAACTCAAGGAGGTAGTAGTACAATAAATCTAATCTCAAGGAGTTACTATTACAATAGGTCAAATTTTATAGGGTAAATACTAATTTTTTTTCTTTGTTATTTCACTACAATTTAACGTTTTTCTAATATAAAATCTAAAGAAATGATATATTGTATTATGTGATAAAAAAAAGAGAAGGGCAAATATTATATATTTTAAATATCAGAAAAGTACTAATGTATTATGTCAAATATGGACGGTAAATAGTAATTTTTCCTATTTAATATATCTATTACGTATAAAAACCTTGTATAGTTTAACAGATCATCAATGAGTTGATATCCTTAAAAGTACATTACATTGGTTCGATAATATTTTAGAAATATTTTAGGCATATTTTAAAAATACTTTGAAAATTTCTTGGATATATTATGAAAATACCTCGGTATACCTTGAAAATATTTTAAATATACATTAATTGAATTGTCCAAATTTTTACCAAGAACAATATATAACCGAAATAAATGAAAATAAAAGAATAACCCTAATCAAGAAATAACCAAATATTTTCTTTCCTCTGTTGTCAATTTCATTCTTCCTGGAATCCTATTGGGAAGGATCAAAGATCCAAAAATAAAAAAGAGATCAGAGTTTGAATTTGAGAAGCATATATTAATTGCGGAGATGCATCAATGAACCAGAATCAAATTAAATTAGAAGGGAGAAAAATTTTGACAAATTTATTACAAGGTCAAACGAAATTAAGATTGTACAACACAATAAAATGACAAATATGACAATAGTAAATCGCCTTAATCAAATTCTTTGTCGTCCTCAACACCACCACCAACTTTCTAGTACTTCTGTTCAACAAACAAATAATAGTAATAATTATAAGAACCCAAGAAATCTAATATTACTGCAGATAGGGTTTCTAAAGCAGCAAGTTGTCTTGAGGATGAAATTTCTTTGGTACTTCTGATCTAAATCTTGATCTCTCCATTGCTGTTCCTTCTCCAAAAATCAAAGCTCGAGTCCCTCTAAATCATTATAGCGTAGTAGGTTCGACATTTCTGACAGAGGAATCATCTCTTTTTGAAACATCTTCAATTAACAAGAAACATACGATAGAGACAGAATTGGTGTTGTTTATGAGAGGCTGGAAAGTGGAGCAAAGAAAGGAGACGGAGAGAAGGAGGATAGATAGGTAGACGAAGAAGGAAGAGGAAGAGGAAGGTGAAAATAAAAAATAAAAAATAGGTAAAATTGAAAAGTAGATTTAATAAAAATGAAAAGGAAAAAAAATTGTAAGTTTTTCTGAAAGAAAAAATTGTAAGTTTTTCTGAAAGAAAAAGTTAAAAATAGATAGTTTGTGATATTTTCTTAAATTTTAAAAAATAAAAAATAAAAAAGCCAAAGGTACGTCCATGATAAATTCAAAGCAGACAAATTTTTTTAGAAATTTTAGGGGCAAAAAATTGGAATGCTATTAACTTGAAAGTTAAAAGTTTATTTGTGATATAAAAACCACTGTTCATTCCTAACTTTCATGCTTTGAAAACGAGTAGTAGGAATTCCACTGATCTTTGATATAGATTACCTTAAGCAAACACAGATTGTTACTAAATTTTCCACGTCATACTAATGAGGAATGCTGAATACAATGCCTTACCTTTTTATAATAGATAGCTTTGCAAATCTAATTACCAGCCAGAGCCTGTTTTACATCTGATGCGGTCATACTATCACTCAAATCACGCCCGCTGGTTTCAAACGGGAACAGTAAAATGCAGATTACAGTAACAGCAATTACAACCTCGAAAAGAATGATAGCTTCCTTGAAATGGCAACTGCTCACCATCGCAACTGCTACAAGAGGACATATCATACCACCAACTCTCCCCGCAGCACTTGCTACTCCAGCACCAGTTGACCTTGCAGAAGTTGGATACAACTAAAATAAATGGTGTTAAGAAATCAAAGACAGAAAAATTACTTCGAAAATTCATATTCATCCAGATTAGTAACAAGCATCTGATAGTATATCTAATTGGATTCAAATGCCATATGAACCAGAAGTGATTCATCAAACGAATGAAAATTTCTCTACTAAAATTGTTGGGAGATCGTTTTGAAAACAAAGATCTCTTCCTTACTACATATTTCAACTAATCTTTTACTAATTTGGTATATAAATTATCTATTCTGTTGCAGTCTTATTCAAAGGCTTTGATGGTTTGATGTGCATGCCAATGATTAGTGGTAGTGAGTTGGACATCTATTATGAATAGAAATGATAATTAACCTGCATAATAAATTAAAAAGGCAACACAGTGTTGACCTGTTTGCCAGTAACCTTTTCTCTCATCTCTCCAGCACTGAGAGAAGTTGAGTTTCTGCAAATTAGTGCATATACGATACTTGCTGATTGTAGCCATATATCTTTGTCCAAATCAAACGTCTAATCCAAAGGCAACTTAATGTTGGCAAATGCAAGAGAGGTCATGGATACAATGATAAGAAAGTATGTTTTCTCTCCATTATTGACATATAATGACAATATTGGATTGAAAAAAAAAAAAGATACACAAAGTTCAAGATAGATAATCAGGCCAATTATCAAGGAAACAGAAGAGAAGAAAAAGTTTATTATATTGATATGTTGGGAAATTTCAACACATGGTTTATAATTTTCACATGTTAGAGATTCAAGTCAAAAATTAGCGTTTGGATAGTCAGATTAGAAGCGTAAAGAGACAGGAACAATAACATACACACACAACCACACTCAAGCATCGTGGGTCTTACTTCTGGGGCATATATGCTGGCAACTGTGAAGGTTCCAATGGAGAACATGCGACTTCCAAACAGCAACACCATTGTTAAAATAGCAGATTGATGAGAAATTAGTGGTAAGAGGCAAAGACCAGCTAAGATGAACATAATTGCCATAGAAACCTTGCGGCCAAATCTATCCACAATAACAGCTGATAACAGAAGCCCGGGAAGCTCTGCATAAATAAGTCATGTCAAAATAACCATCAGCTAATATACAAACTATGCTACGAAGACTAAAGAATTAGTCTATTGACAACGAGTTTCAAAATTGAGAATGTGAAAGTGGATGAAGGACCTGCAAAACTAGTTATAAGCACATCTGTGTAGAGACCATCATCATGCAAATTTTCTGAAGGCAAAAAAATGGAGCTACATTTGCTTTGAGCAATTCTTATCTGGGAGGTCAGCAATATGATACCATAATATGAGAATATATTTCCGAAGAACAACATCCATAGAAGAAGAGTTGTTCGAATTAGATTTGATGAGAAAAGCATAAAAAATGTTGAGAAGATTGATTTGAATTGTGAGATTTTTTCTCTAGCTGGAGAGAGTAGAGGTGTATTCTTTGATGGAGCACATTCTTCATTCACTTTGACTGTCTCATAAGAATCAAGCATGCCATGGGGTAATTCCTTTTTGTTAACAAAAGCCATCTCCTCTAGAATATGTTGTGCTTGAATTGTTCTGCCTTTCTGACATAAATATCTCGGAGACTCTGGTGCAAGACCATAAACAAGCAGTAAGAATAATGATGGTACAACAGACAGCGCAAGTAGCCACCTCCAATTCAGTTTCGGCATAACAATCTGACACCATCATGACAGAACACTGAATTTAAAATAGTTCCAAAGTCTTTGGTCAATACTTTTGAAGTCCTAGTTTTTACATTACTTGAGATGGCAAGAACTTTGACGGTCAAATAATGCACCTAAAAGAAAAGTAGCTTCAATGCAAATAGTAACAATTAATGTTGATCACCTTGGTCGTGACAAAAATAATTTAGATACTTGATTAGTCCATAGGAAGCCCAAAAATCTATGAGAAGGCCCAGAAAGTACTTTTATTAATAAACTACTGACTACACCTAAGGGTGCGCAATAGTTAATTCCGTCAGTTAATAGAACCGAAGTTTGGTTAACAGAACCAAAATCTCATTAGAAACTTTAATGGAGTACCAAACCGATTATAGTTGGTTAACCGACCGAATTAATCGAAAATTTTTGGTTGATTCGGTTAAATTTACCAATTAACCTGAATTCAATAATTAATATTTTATTCCTACTTTTAACAACCTATTTTAAAATTTAATGACAAATTTAATCCATATTAAAGTCCAAAAAACAATAATTAACATAATTCAACATATATAATTTAAAAATTACAACAATAATTAATCATAAGCAAAAATTTACAAATACTAAATATAATTAAATTAAAAAAATTAATAATTTTAAGTAGATCTGTTAATTCAGTGAATTTCTTATTAACCGCAAATATTATCTGACTGACCACAAATCGTAATTTTATCGATTCTTTAACTGTTTACGGTACCATTAATAGCTTTGGTCAATTCAGTCGGTTAACCAAGCGAATCAGTTTGGTTAATTTTTGGTTAAATCAGTTTAACCGAACCTGTTGCACACCCTTAACTACACCACATGCCCATGGCCAACTTTCATTGTAGCACATATCCTAAATGAGAAGTTCATAATCCAACTTAGGATGGTAACTAGATGATATTGAGAGGAAAGGAAAGTGCACGCATATCCAACAGACAATCAAGCTGGGCACGGCATACACTTGAAAATGGGTAGTCAATGAAAAAGAGGCATGAGAAATATACCACGATTAAAATCATAAACAAAAACTAATGCGATGTGCTGCTACTCAGAAAGTAAGACGATCAATATAAACAGACCCAAACAAGTCCCCAACAAGAACATGAAGCAATTCAGCTATTAATTGATACTTTCTAAAATAACTCAAAAAAGAAAATCTGGGAAAAGATTCTAAAATGCGTAAATGGATTCAGAAGCTACAAAATTTTTTCTTTTCACAAGTTGGCATATAACTCAAAATATGCCGTTTATTTGAAATCTTTTACAAGGAAAGCCTATAATTAAAACTCAACATTCATATAACAACAAGCACTTGAAAGAAATTATTTATACAGAATAAATATTACATACTATTGGCCTATATTTAATAACCACCGAGTAGAGAACAAAGCGCAGGCAGGAAATTCCTTAATTTATCAGACTAAGGACTTTACCATCAAGAAATGGATAAGGCAGAAGTATATACATATATATATATATATATATATATATATATGTATATATATATATATGTATATATAAAATAGTGGTCTTTGTATCTCAAAGGCTAGAAAACAAGAAGAAAGAATTCAAAGGTAAAAAAAGATTAGGTTGGTAATCTAAGTTTAGAGTAATTTTGTGGTGCACTTGGTGTAATTTATACAAAGTGCTTTAAAATCATTAGATCATTAACTTTTAATCTCATCCATTGATTATCAATTATTAAGATTAAAAGTTGATGATCTAATGGTTCTAAAACTATAGGTGTAAATTACACCAAATATACCACAAAAGCCCTCCTAAGTTTATATTTTCTTTATGGGGAGAAGAAAATGAGACACGGGCAACTCGGATGAAGAAACTGTTTAGTGCACAATGGACAAATAAATGCGTTGCTGCAAACAGTTCTTATAAGCACATATAAACACGTATGCACATGCATCATAGAGGATAAAAAATGCAGAACTAAATGTCTATAAAATACCCAAAGACACACCCGAATCACATCACATCCCTTCACCCGCTGAATCAAGTACTGTAGGTTAAAAATACATCTTTTCCTAGTAAAAAGTGAATAGATTCGAGAAAACAATAAAAAACAAAATCCTTTTGTTCTTTACAAAGAAACAAACATGACAAACAGCATTCATGAATAACAATAAAAGTTTGTGATAAGACATACCCATGCCAATGAAGCCTCAAAGATAGTTCCAAGTGTCCAGAAAGTTGAAAAGAAAACCATCCACTTGCCTCTATGCGATGTAGGAATAAACTCAAGAAACCAAGATAAGAATACATGTGAACCACCGAGGCCAAAACCAACCAAACTACGAAGAACCACTAATGATATGTAATTTGGGGAGAATGCACTTACTAATCCAGTTGCACTAGTAATCACTGTTATGCTTAAAAAAGCTCTCCTAAAAGAAGTATTTGAATGTAGATAATGAAGCAAAAAGAATGGAAAAAAGCGAAGCATTAGAAAGATGAGGACAGTTATTATATGCAGGTGCACAGCAATTCCTAAAGTCTTAAGTCATACCAACTCCCTGAAAATGTTCGTTTTCGTCATTTAGCCTCCAACAGAAATTTTTTGTCCACTTAGCCACCTAAACTCTTTTTTTAGTCTATCTTGCCTTATGTCCAATTCGTAAAATATGCATAGAGCTTCCTAATGCTGAAATAACAAAGAAAAATATTTGACTTCGTCAATGGTGCCATGTCAGCAAGAGACCGTATGTTGGTTTTATGAATTGGACAGATGGCAAAATTGATTAAAAATGGAGTTCAGGTGGCTAAGTAGACCCAAAATCGCTAAAGGAGGCTAAATGGCGAAAATAAACATATTCAGAGAGCTGAGAATGACTTAAGCCATTCCTAAAAAATAAAATTTTCTAAAAAATAACACATAGATACTGCAAAACAAATAATACATTGCACAAAAAATAGATCAAGGGAGAAAGAATAAGCAGAAGGTTTACATGGTCTTGAATAAGACCACTAGATAGCAATAACTATAATACTATCGAAAGTATAAATTAAGTCCTTGTCAATCATATATCCGGTCCGTCATCCATTAACTTTTAGGATCTATTTGAATAGAAAGGAATTTGAAATTAAGGGTTATTTCAAATTAACATTGAACTTAATGTCTGTAGTTTTTCCATGTGACTTTATTTGGAATCAAATTTAACTTCATCCAGTGCAGAATGTCCCAATGGACCATTGTAAAACAGCTTATGGCTTTTTTTTTCCCTCTCTCTAAGAAAACCATGAATTGACCCAAATCCACTGGAAGATAATGGTGAATGTGGTTAAGCTTTCAAGCAATGCAATAAATAACAAGTAAAAGCAGGCAATACAATTATTACTCAAAATTCTCTAATTTTTCAACATGAGTAAACAGGGAAAAGAAAAAGTAAATATAGCTTACCTTCTGCCATAGTTATCTGATACAAGGCCCCATACATAGGCTCCAAATAGCATACCAGCAAAAACCAACGTACTTAATAGGCTTTCTTCGCTTGAAGAGAGCTCCCACTTCAATTTAACAGCAGGCCCCACAAAAGACAGAATCATAACTTCCATTGCTTCAGCAAACCACCCAAGTCCAGCATAAACAAGTAGAAAACCCTGAAATTTCCCAAACCCAACAGCAGCAAGTGCTCCATCCAGGGTATATTCATGGCCTTGGCAATCCATCTAAGAAAATTTCATTAATCGTTTTAGATAAATTATCAAGAGAATCTTCTTTGATAATATATATATATATATAAAGATGACAAATAGGATGACCGTGATGGAAAGCTGAAACTGAAGAACTCAAATTGTAACGACATTGAAGAAAGGTTTTACCTTTGATTGTTGTAATAGTGGAACGGATGAATATTGGCAAAAAGAAGGGAAATTTTGTCAAATTTTCTTCTTTTTAAGTTTCAAACTTTCAATCACAAAGCCTCAGCTGAAGCCCCATTAAACCACAATGTTTCAAAGTTTCGATATTTTCTGGTGATTGAAAATCTCTCTTGGAAAAGCGAGGCCTCCACGGGTGATTATACGGAACACCAATTAATTTAATCCAAGTTAACCTATATTTTTTTTTTTTACCCTATAATTTATTCATCAACGTTTTCCAAATGTTTTTTTTTTTTTTTGCCATTTTTCAAAACTTTATTTTTTCTTAAGAAAAGAAAAAAAAAACTTCTTTAATTAAACAAGCAGTATTTAAATTTAAAATTCCAAATGTAGATTTCTCTTCATTTTAATATTATTTTTATTTATTGTTAGAAATGTATATGGTTTAATTTTATATTTTTATTTGATTATTACAATATAAAATAAAAAATACTAAGAAAAACACATATTTTGACATGAAGTATTCATATTTTGTCTAATAGGCTTCAAAATTTTTATTATTCACCATTAAGGTTATGTATTTTCATTTAATATTAAATGCAATTTTTTTATTTTAAATAGAAGCCAAAAGTGTGTAAAGGGAGCATTAGTTCTATATTTTAGGGGATTAATTTTATTTATAGTTACTGAACTTTGTGTTAACTGACATGGTCATTAATATGTCACCGAAAATTGTTAGAGATGTACCCAAAAGATAATCGTTTTAAGCACTTAGTGTACACATTCATAAAGACATTCTTTTATTATATTAGTACTCTTTTGCATATTAATTGATATAGATCTTAAACTGATTAATGAAAGTCCATGATATGAAACATAACATGAAAGAAATCATGATGAGATCATGATAATAAGATTTCTATCATGTGTAATTATGTTAGTATATAAATTATCTCTAGTCATAGGATCAACAAGATGGGACATTGTTGATCTGAATAGACTAGCACATGTTATACTCTTTAATTGGATTGAACAGTAAATCTCATAAGCTGTGAACATGAGATGTTCAAAGTTAATATGTGGATATTTGCTAAGAGTAATCAAGTACATTAAATGACCTGCTATGAGACGATCATATGGATTATCTATTCAAATGTCCTTGATAGTCTCATCATAGCAATGGGGCAAGTATATTTTAGACTTGAGGTACTCAAGAATATCTTAGATACTGATTTTGTGCTTTGACTCAATTCCTTGTTGCCTTATAGAGGTCGCTCATAGGCTGATAATTGGGTGCGGCTTGAGGTATTTGAAGGTAATTGGGTAGCCAATAGAGGATTCACTGCTCCTGATAGAGGGAGAAGATACTTACAATCTCTTGTCGGGATCATTACTTGGGAATCTCTAGCCAGAGTAGAAACGTCATGAATATAGTCTTTAGTTATATGTCTAATAGAATAATGAGTCCCAATGACAAGATCTAACATCACTTGGGCTAGATATGACATAGTCAGTCTAGCAAGAGCTGACACATAGTCCATGCTCTGAACTGAGTGGGGTATAGGATGGTGAAATGACAAATTACACATATTGTTGTCTATAGAAAGGTTTGTAGTCAAACCACTGACTTTCTAGTCAATTGGAGATCATGATGTGTTGCTGGATACTGCTCATGATTTGCTTAAATTATTTAATAATTTAAGTAGCCAATATAACCGGAAACCTAATGGGCCACATGCTTTGGAGATGTGAAGATTGAGTAAAATGACTTTGAATAAGATCCAAAATATGAAAGAATTATTTCGAGTTGGATTACGAAAAAAAATTGCTTATAGAAGTTGATAGGCTCGCGCGGGCCCACTAGCCTGGCAAGCCAGCTGGGCAGGGCTAGGTTGGTGCACGCAGCAGCTCCCAATTGGCTATAAATTGGTCAATTGGCCAATTTTGAGAATACGACTCTTCATTTTCTTCTCTTTTCAATTTTGATCTAGTTTTCTAATTTTCTTTTAGATCTAAAAGATCTCAAAAGACAAAAAATAGATAACGAAGAATTTTTGGGAGAACAAAAATTATAGAGACAACAAGAAAATTAAAGAGTTTAATTTTCCTCTCAAAATGAACATACATCATTGCTAGCATTCTAAAGTATGTTCAAGCCATCTCTCTAATGGTTTTATTATCTCATTTTTGCCTGAATATTGTTAGAGACAATCCAAGATTGGATTGTTGTGGTTTGCTACAACTCAACAATGTGAGAAATTGAAAAAAAATCAAGAAATTATAAAAGGTATAATTTCTGAATTTTCCTTGGTTAAATTAGTTTTAATTGACATAAATAGAATCATTTGATTCGGATTTTGAAAAATTTTATTGTCTGCTACATAATATGTATATGATACATGCTCAAAACCTATTATTGGTATCAGAGCAAGTTTTGCCATTAGAATTAATTTTAATTTAAGGTGCAATTGGATTGCATTATTTTGATGATTTTAGATCTTTTGATTTGTAAAATTTGTTTTACATATATTTCTTTCCATGATCTGATCATGAAATGATTGATGATGATTATATTGATTGAAAAATGATTTGAATATGATTCAAATAATTAGTTTCGAATTTATTACAATATTGCTGAAAATTACATTATTGATGAACATGTGATGTTGTTTGGATTAATTGTTGAGTTTGTTCATATTTTTCTTGTAATTTGATTATGGAAAAAAAATATTTAGATATATTGAGAATGTGTTTAAGCCTTTAGAACTGTCCAATAATTAATTAAAAATTATTTTAATTAATTAAAAATTATTTTAATTAATTTTTCAAACAAATACCGAAATGAGTCTGTTAAGGGTACCCGGCGGTACTATTTTGTTTGATATTTTTGTATATGAATATTTCATTTCCAACATCTTGAAATAATTTTTATATGATTAAAAAAAATGTTATTTTGATGTTAGATACAAGCCAAAAATAATTTGCTAGAATTTAAATTTCCAAATTAATTCTAGACAGTAAATGAGTCATTTTGAACATCTTATGTGTTGGTTCGTTTGTCTTGATGATTTTGACTTGTGCCAAAATTATTTTAATGGACTTAAACTGACTTAAAGATGCTTAGAATGATGATTTGAGATTCTAGAAATTTTAGAAATTTTTGGAAATTAGTTTTGAATTAATTTAAATTGAGCAAATGACATATCTAGTATGACTAAAAAGTGACATATATGTTAAAATTAAACAATTTAATTTTGAGTGTCTTAATAATTTGATTTTAAGGTAAATTAATTTTGAAAATATGAAATTTAATTTAATTTGATTAATTATTAAATTACACATTAAAATGATGGACAAAATTAAATTGACCAAAACAACAAAGTAAGCAATTTTCAGTTCATGTGTTGAATCGATTTTGAAATTTGGAATCAAAAATCATCACTACCTATTTTAAATTTTAATTTTATGCATTAGATAATGCATGTTAGGGGTGTATAGAAAGACATAATGGATGATTATAGACTTAGGGCCAATATGATTGAGTATGCATGAATTTTGTTTTATGGTAAATAGGGTCTGCGTGTTTCTACCTATCTCTTTTTTCTCATGTATTTCTTTTCTCATCTTACTCCCCTCAAATGTAATTTGAGGTTTTCTATTTTGAAATATGTAATTAGATTACATAAGATTAGTATGGAATGGAGATGCAAATGAGCAAGAAACAAGGAGATGGTGCCATAAACAAGAATACTTAGAAGTATGAATTTGATTTCTATTTTTAGGCTGTAATTCATACATATATCTAGGTAAGACCTAGTCAACATCTTTTTGGCTAAAGAGATTGATTTTAGTGAAGGGTTTTGATCATGTATCACATACATATAACGCAGCGAAAATAAAATTTTCAAAACCCGAATCAAAGGATTATACATGTGCCAATTAAAACTAATTTAACCAAAGAAAATTCAGAATTTATACCTTTATAATTTCTTGATTTTTCTTCAACTTCTCATCTTGTTGGGTTGTAGCAAACCATAACAATCCAATATTGGATTGTCTCTAACAATATCGACCCGAAGATGAGAGGATGAAACCACTAGGGAGATGGCTTGAACATACCTCAAAGTGCTAGAAATGGTGTAAGTTCATATGAGAAAAAAATTAAACTCTTTAATTTTTTTATTGTCTCCAAAAATTTTTATTCTCCCAAAAATTTTTCCTTGTCTATTTTCTGTCTATTGGGGTCTTTTAAATCCAAAAGAAAATTAGAAAAATAGATCCAAATTGATGAGAGGAGAAAGTGTGAGAGTTATGAATAGTAATGTGGCTTAAATGGCCATTTAGGCCATTTAATTTCCACATGCGGGCAGCTGTGCGCCAGCGCGCATAGCAGCCCGCCTGGGCCTGCTGAGCATGCCCAGCTGGCCTGCCTAGCAGGCCAATCGGTAGGCCTGCCAGGCCAGCGGGCCTGTCAACCCCCCCGAGTGATTTTTTCCCGCGATCTTATCGCGAACCGACTCAAAATAATTTTCTCATATTTTGGATCTCATCCTAAGCCATTTTGCTCATTCTTTACATCTCCAAAGTGTGTGACCCATTAGGTTCCCGGTTATGTTGGCCACTTAAA